>JAXQQM020070471.1:0-110753 GCA_034641835.2 Pinus albicaulis | reverse complement strand
AAGGAGAGGCGGTCTAAAAATAGACTTCGACCTATAGGTCCAAAAAATAAAGGTCCATATATTTTTACCAACATGACCAATACTCCAAGAATAACATACTGCAATCCCCGGACCATGCTCCATATGTCTAAAAATAGACATAGTCTAAAAATAGATTTTGCGCCGGAATTTGCCTGCGGGCCCACTTAGTGAAGGCGACTTCATTTCACTAAGCTCCATCATCTTGCTGCATTTTCAACACTCCCTCTTAGCAAGATATGGATTATCTGCAACCCCTATCCTGCCTCTGTGGAATTCGAACTTGCTCCTAGTGAGCGCCTTTGTCAGGATGTCGGCATCCTGATCCTCCGTGGGAACATATGAAAGCATCATGATTCTCCGCTGAACACAATCTCTGATATGATGGTACCTGATGTCGATGTTTTTGGACCTATCATGAAATACTGGATTAGCCGAGAGCTTGATGCAGCTCTGGTTATCACAGTAGATCACTGTAGGCTCCAAATGCAACCTGAACAAACCTGCGAGGATCTTCCTCATCCGAATAGCCTCGCATGCAGCCAAGCTAGCTGCCATGTACTCGGCCTCTGCTGAACTGAGTGCCACGGATCTCTGCTTCCTGCTGTACCAGGAAACTGTTGTCGACCCAATGCTGAAAACTCCTCCAGATGTGCTCTTCCGATCCGTTGGACTCCCTGCCCAATCTGCATCAGTGAAGCCAGAAAGCTTCGCTCCATCCTCCTGTCTGTACCATAGACCATATCCCGATGTGCCTCTGATATAGCGCAATACATGCTTGCCTGCCTTCCAAAAGAGCTTGTGAGCAAACACTTAACTATGAAAATTTGGATTACTTCACATAGCATATGTGGGTGGTGTTGACCAGAATACGCAAGCAACCCCACCAATCGATAGAGGAGGCATCCCTACCTCGTCAGTAGATCATCTTCCTCAAACACGGGAAGAGATGTCATGAGCTTGCGGCCTATCATGTTGAACCTCTCAGTCTCTGACATCTTTTTCCCTAAAGAAACAAACAGGTCCTCTGGCCTGCTCCAGCACTGATGCTTGCAATGTGCAATCCCGGGAAATAATGAAGGATGCCCAAGTCCTTCATCTCAAACTCTCGTGCAAGATCCTCCTTGCATGAAAGTATCAACTGCTCATCGCCAGTCAAAATCAGATCATCTACATACAGTACGATGATCAATAGCTTCCCCTCCACCACAATTTGGTACAGGTTTGGATCCGCCTCACTCTTGGAGAATCCAAGCCCGGTGAAGTAGCTGTCTATCCGAGTGTACCAAGCACGAGGTGCTTGCTTCAGCCCGTACAGTGCTCTCTTGAGTCGGCACACATGCGACTCACTGCTGAAGATCTCAAAACCTTCAGGCTTCTCTATGTACACCTCCTCCTCAATGACTCCGTTGAGGAACGCAGTCTTCACATCCATCTGATGAATGTGCCACCCCATCTGCGCTGAGAGAGCAAGAATCGTTCGTATGGAAGAATACCTTGCGACAGGTGCAAAGGTCTCCTCATAATCGATCCCCTCAATCTGTGAGAAGCCTCGGGCAACAAATCTTGCCTTGTACTTCTCCACACTCCCGTCAGTTGCCTGCTTCACTTTGTAGATCCATCGCGAACCCACCACTGATTTCCCCACCAGTCTTGGGACAATCTCCCATGCACTGTTCCTGACGATCGAATCATATTCTTCGATCATGGCATCAACCCATGTGGGTTCCTCCACAACTTCCTCAAAAGAGGATGGCTCCATCACAACACATTGACTCATAAGATCCATGTATCCAGTGTACCGATCCGGTGACTATCTTTGTCTGCGCTGTGCTGTAGGTGGTCCTACAACCTTCTCTGCATCCCGAGCCAGTCGCTCAGCTTCTGTAGTGCGCATGCACCCTGTGATGGTTGGCACTGCATGGGTGGTTTCTTCCACCTCCTGAACCTCCTCTTATGGCTGATCCACATCCGGAAGCTCCTCCTTAGGAACTAACAGCTCCTCATCTGCATGCAAGTGTAGCTCCCTCTCAAGCAAACACTGCATGGCTTTCTCCTCCTGAAATTTTATATCCCGTCGCACAACAGTCTTGCGACTGTCTGGCACATACACTCGATAGTTATGAGGTGTATCAGTGTACCCCACAAATATTCCAACTTCAGCAGTTGGATCCAGCTTCCTTCTCGCATCCTTAGTCACATGCATGTAGACAGGAGATCCGAAAATCCGCAAATGGGAAATATCAGGCCTCTTGCCAGAATAAGCCTCCTCTGGTGTACTCATGCCAAGAACCTTGTGAGGACAACGGTTCTGCACATACACTGTTGTATTGCATGCTTCGGCCCACAAGTGAAGGGGTAGGCCCTGATCATGCAACATCGCCCGTGCAGCACCCACGATCGTTCTGTTCTTCCGCTCAGCCACCCCGTTCTGCTGTGGGTTATGGGGTGCGATGAGTTCTCTCCGAATCCCTTCTGCGCTGCAGAACTCCTTGAATTCAGCCGAGATGAATTCACCACCGTTATCACTCCTTAGAGCAATCACCTTCTTCCCCGACTCCTTCTCGACTAGTGCTTTAAACTCACAGAACTTTGCGAATGTATCGCTCTTCTTCTGCATGAAGAAGATCCAGCACTTTCGAGAGAAATCATCAACAAAGATCACATAATACCTGTGCTTTGCTGTCGAAGCAACTGCGAAAGGACCACACACGTCTGTGTGAACTCTCTCAAGGATGGTTGTGGCGCGACTATCCTTCTCGTGAAAGGTGGCTTTCACATACTTCCCTAAAGTACACCCCTTGCACTGATCTGACTGCGCAAGAGTGCCCTTAGGAAGCCCAGTAGAAATCTGCTGTAGGATCTTCAAAGCTCCATGGTGAAGGTGGCCCAATCTCTTGTGCCACAGTTCGCCCTCATCATCCCGGCTCACCACTTCTCCCGCCTTGCATGCCATAGCTGCGCAGCCATCTACCTGCAACTGATAAAGGTTCTTGGTTTGAACCCCTATCTTCCGGGTCTCTCCAGTAGTCTTACTGCGCAGGAAGACTTTTCCTTCGCTGAAGACCACATCATACCCCTTATCCTCCAACATCACCACAGAGATCAAGTTCTTCTTCAATCCAGGTACATGCATGACATCCCTCAATACAAAGGGTTTACCAGACTCCCTCTGAAAGGATATGGTACCGATACCAATCGCACTGTATCTACCATCATCACCCATCTCAATGTGCACACCTAAATCTTTGTCCTCTAGATCTGAGAACAAATCCCGATCTCTCGTCATATGAAATGACGCACCGCTGTCCAAGAACCATACCGATCCCATCACACTTGAAACCAAGCATGCGATCAGTGAAAAGTCAAGCTCGAACTGTGAAGCCAAAGCTTCTCCATCTGCAGATCTTCCAGCTTGCTTGTTCTTCTTCTTCTTTGGACAATTGGTAGCATAATGTCCGTGATCATGGCAGTGAAAACACTTCACTTTCGCCATATCCTGCTTCTTGCCCTTTGCACCAGAATGAGAGGTTTTCTTACCCTTCCCCTTCTTTGCTTTGGCAACCAAAGCACATTTTTCTTCATCATCTCCCTTTGATGAAGATCCATCTCGAGTAGTCCTCCTTATCTCCTCCTGCATGAGATCCGCCCAAAGGCGCTCCCATCCCGGCAGCTTCTCCCGACCATTGACACTATCTTGATATGAGTGCCAAGCCTTTGGAAGACCAAGGAGAGCCAGGTCAACCATGTCCTCGTCTTCGACAGTAACCCCCACACTTCCCAGCTCATCTCTGCATTGAGTGAACTTCGTGAGGTATTTGGCGATACTGTCGCCCTTCTCCATCTTGATGTTCCTGAGCTTATCTTTGAGCGCCAGCTTCCTTTGGTCGCTCTTACTCTGGAATAGATCCATCAAAGCTTTCCACATTAAATGTGGAGAAGCCTTTCCATGCAGGCTGGATACAATATGATCCTTGACGCCCTCCAACAGGATCCTTCGACATTTCGCCATCTTCTTTTGCCATGCTTCGACTTCAGCAGGATCAGTGGGATTTTGGACATCCGTATCTACGAACTCCTTCAGAACATTATCTTCTAATACTGCCTCCATGCGATCCTTCCATGCAACATAATTCGAACTGCCTTCAAGAGCATATTCGAGTCGCAAACCGTTGAAAGACATTTTCAACACTGGCACCAAGAAAACAAAACTGCTGCAAAATTTCGAATTCCACCTCAAATCTCAACCGCTCTAGATCTATGAGAACAAATTATTTCTAGCACAGAGATTGACTGCAAGGGGCATTTACCAGACCTTTCACTTTCCGAAGAAAGATGAATCTGGAGGCTACCTGGCCCGCATGCAGACTCTGTCTACCGAAATAAGTTTGTAATCATTGTGATGATCAATATCTGCTTCAATAGCTCTGATACCATGTAGAAATTTGCTGAATAATGATTAATTATCCACCGAGACTATCCTGATCACATACAATTCGAATTTATATGCAACACATAATCTCTTCCACTCAGATCATCACACATGCGGAAAATAAATCAAGCGATAACACATCAAATCATCATACACATTAACACAATATGTATGGGGAAAGCCTATAGCTGAAAACCCCGCAGCTATTGTGTATATTATAATGGAGAAATCATGTAACAAACTCAGTACAATACTCCTCACAAGTACTCAGTACTATCTCATGAAGATACACACAAACTAGCTTGGTTTTGAACAGGTTACTGGTTCAAAACTCACCGCCAATTACCTTGCCTCTATTGCGCAATCATGGCCTGTCTAAATAGAGATCCAAGGTTCGAATCTCCTTGGCTTGACATCGCAATCATCATGGGCAATTCCTCCAAGTGTGGTGCAAATCTCATGCACAACTGATGTCGCCACTGATAGCTAACTCCACCCTTTCATCTACCTCTTTCCCTGGTCTCCACTGAACTGTCCATGCACTGTAGTGAACTGATGTGTTCTTGAGTTGAATAATGAGTTACTAATTAATGAATTAAATAATATTTAATTCAATCCACTCATAACTAATTGATTAGCTAGTTAAACTAATCTCAACCAGTTCAACTAAATTAAACCGAACACAACTCCACTAGCTGTCTCATTAACTCCACCAAAATTCTGCCACTGAAGTCCTAACTGAAGTCAACCATGCATGTGCTCACCAAACCCTTGGGAATAGCGTAATTCCTCTGTCAGATGCATGAGCCACTTCCAAGGCTCAAACTGAAGTGCTCCAAGAGAGTAAACTGAAGTTTATAGTCTAAATATTATTAAGGGTAAATAATATTTGACTTCCCTATTTTAAGGAGAGGCAGTCTAAAAATAGACTTCGACCTATAGGTCCAAAAAATAGAGTCCAAACTATTTTTACCAACATGACCAATGCTCCAAGAATCTCATACTGCAATCCCCGGACCATGCTCCATATGTCTAAAAATAGACATAGTCTAAAAATAGATTTTTGCGCCAGAATTTGCCTGCGGACCCACTTAGTGAAGGCGACTTCATTTCACTAAGCTCCATCATCTTGCTGCATTTTCAACAACTCTTGCGCATTCAGATCAGTGCAAGGGTTGTACCTTGGGAAAATTTATGAAAGCCACCTTTCACGAGAAGGATAGTCGCGCCACGACGATCCTTGAGAGAATTCACACAGACGTGTGTGGACCTTTCTCAGTAGCTTCGACAGCAAAGCACAGGTACTATGTGATCTTTGTTAATGATTTTTCTCAGAAGTGCAGGATCTTCTTCATGCAGAAGAAGAGCGAGACATACACAAAGTTTTGTGAGTTCAAGGCACTAGTTGAGAAAGAATCGGGGAAGCAGGTGAAGGCTCTTAGGAGCGACAATGGTGGTGAATTCATCTCTGGCAAATTCAAGGACTTTTGCAGCGCAAAAGGAATTCGAAGAGAGCTCATAGCACCTCATAACCCACAGCAGAATGGGGTTGCTGAGCGGAAGAACAGAACGATCGTGGGTGTTGCACGGGCGATGTTGCATGATCAGGGCCTACCCATTCACTTGTGGGCGGAGGCATGCAATACTGCAGTATATGTGCAGAACCGTTGTCCTCACGGGATACTTGGCATGAGTACACCCGAGGAGGCGTTTTCTGGTAAGAAGCCTAATATTTCCCATTTGAGGATTTTTGGTTCACCTGTTTACATTCATGTGACGAAGGATGCCAGGAAGAAGCTGGAGCCGACTGCGGAGGTTGGGATATTTGTGGGGTACACTGATACGCCCCACAACTATCGTGTGTATTTTCTAGACAGTCACAAGACTGTTGTGCGACGGGATATCAAATTTCAGGAGGAGAAAGCCATGAAGTGTTCGCTTGAGAGGGAGCCACACTTGCATGCAGATGAGGAGCTATTAGTTCCTAAGGATGAGCTTTAGGATGTGGATCAGCCACAAGAGGAAGTTCATGGAGTGGAAGAGACCACTCAGGCAGCGCCAACCATCAGAGGGCGGAAGCGCACTACAGAAGCTGAGCGACTGGCTCAAGATGCAGAGAAGGTTGTAGGAGCACCTACATCACAGCGCAGATAGAGACAGTCACCTGACTGGTATACTGGATACATGGCTCTTATGAGTAAGTGTATCGTGACAGAGCCATCCTCTTTCGAGGAAGCTGTGGAGGACCCCACATAGGTAGACGCCATGGTGGAAGAGTATGATTCGATTGTTAGAAACAGTGCATGGGAGATTGTCTCGAGGTCGGAGGGGAAATCAGTGGTGGGTTTGAGATGGATCTACAAAGTGAAGCAAGCAGCTGACGGGAGTGTGGAGAAGTACAAGGCAAGATTTGTTGCCCGAGGCTTTTCACAGATTGAGGGGATCGATTATGAGGAGACCTTTGCACCTGTCGCAAGGTATTCTTCTATACAGACGATTCTTGCTCTCTCAGCACAGATGGGGTGGCACATTTGTTGGCGAAAAGTAAGGTCTCGCGGACAAGACCCAGGTTCAAGGGTTGTGGCCAACAAGGGGTCCGGTGTAGTCTAGGAACACGCCGGCATTTTCACCCCGCTCTTGGAGAGCAGTGCGTCTCACCCGAGGCGTGCCGCGACCACATGCATAAGGGGATGAGATCACTAGTAAGGAATAAACCCGCAACCAAAGAAAGAAAGTGCATCCATTACATATACCAAATTACACATGCAAGATCACTTACTAAGTATCCAGACAGTCGCAACTTAAAATTTTAAATCAGTGTAAACACATTACAGCACATGAACAACTTATTGAGACAGCAATCTTCCCTTATATTATTCTTCTGGCCGAACACATGATTACATAGCTTTCTCTCTGATAACTCACAAGTCTGATACAGATGGATTCTAGAACAGAAAGGAAGAACATAGAAAGTACGAAACCATAGAAAGAACAAGCATGATTCTTCCGCAGCTGCTCTGCGCGTCCTTCCCTGTCTTGATCCTCGCGACTTCTCTTTCATCCATTCAACCTTCAACACACAACAACTTCTCTTATCAGCCGGGTGATCGCCTTTTATTCACCCGCTCCTCGCGACTGACAGCTTCTCTGTGTCTTCACTCTGGCTTTTCCCAGCTTCTCTTCTGATGTCTGCATGTTCCACTTCCTGTTTTCTGCTGTATTTCTTTCATCTGCACTTATCTCTGTTCGATCTCCAGTTATCAAATGCTTCCGCGCCACCTTGGTAGCTCCGCAACTCTTGGTCGCTGCGGCGCGGTCGCGATTGCTATGTGCATTTATTCCGCAACTCAAAAAGAGTCGAAGTTCAAAATGTCTTGGCCAAAAGTTCAAAACTTAAACAAAAACAAGGGCCCCAACAGGCCCCGACCACAATTCTTTGACTCGTCCGCGAGTCAATCACAAATAACAGTTTCTACTTCCATTCCCCCGTCGGCTTCCGTGCCCTACTCTGCTGTTACTTCTTCCGCCGCCCTTTCCTGCTGTGTTCCGCCACTTGCTGGTTCAAACAAGGGCCCCAACTCCGGGACCCGGCGGAGTGCTGAATCTCTAAGCTCTGTGAAGGTCGCCACTGCTTGCTGCCATTCCTGCATAAGCAGGTCGGCGTCTTGAGAGATTCGGTTAGCGGTGGCTTCGTCTATGGGCGTCGGGGCAGCCCCGAACAGGGTGGCGAGCTGAGTTTCGGCCTTGGCATCCAGCTGGTGCATAGCGTCAGCATGGGTGCGAAGGGGCGGATGAATCTCCCGGATGACGTGCTTGGCCGCTGCTGATTCGGCCTCAGTCTGCTGCATGTGAAGTTCCAGCTCGTCCGACTGGGCGTAGAGCTGATCTAACCTTGCAGGGTCCGTGGTCGCCTGAATGTCCCGGGCAATCTGTTGCAGCTGGGCAGCGATGGGCTGCGTCTTGACAGTTAACGCGAGTGAGCACTCCTGCAAACTGCACAGAAGGGCAGAAGCTGCGGCTGTAGTGGAATGTAGAGTGGCTTGCATACTGACTGCCTGCGTCTGTTTGGCAGTCACCTGTCCTGAATGGTCCCTGGGTGGATCTGGAAGGGTAGGCCGTGCGGCTAACGCCGCTTGTAGCTCCTGGTTCTCCCTGTAAACAATAGTGAAAACTTCCCTGAGGTGATGAGCCTGTAGCGCGATAGTGTCCTCCTCGATTCTGGTGGGAAGTGGAGCATGGTGAGCCCGTGCAGCGGGCCATACGCTGGAGATCGCCTGGATAGCAATGTTGACCTGCTCCTCGAGGTTGGTCTTCTCCTGCAGCAACTGATTGCGCTGTTCAGTAAGCGCCGTGATCTGATTCCGCTGCTCGGTGCACCTCCGCTGTAGCTCGGTGTGAATCTGCTCGGCTTTGAGGGCCGCCCGCTGAATGAGCAGGTACAACTGTGCTGGACTCAATTGTACTGCATTTGGTGTGCTGGGTGCACCCTGCTCTGGCGTCTGTTCCTGCGAAGATTGGCCCATGGCCGCTGGTCGGCCGGAAGTCTCTGGAGGATGGACCGGCGTCTGCTGCTGCACCGAAGTGGCCATATCAGGCTCCGGCCGGTCCTGCTGCGTGGTCTGCTCTGTGGAAGGGGCGGCCGAATCAGCCCCAACTGTGGCTGGCTGGACAGATATAGTTGGAAGAGGATCCCGGGATGTGGCCACGGGGTCAACAGGTGGTACCACGGCTGCAGTACTGGAGGTGACCTCCGCCCCGTGGTCACCGCCGAAAAGTTCCCGGATCAAAGAATCGGACACAGTGGCTGATGAATTGGACGGATTGGGGGAGGTGGCATGTGGTCGGCTGGTGGAGGGGGCGGTAGATGGAGTGAACGAGGTGTGAGGGAGACGAAGGTTGAGGAAATCTGCCGGATCAATCAGCGGTTCCTCCGGAATCAAAGTTGTTGTGGGCGGCGTGGCTGGTGGATCATCCTCCGTAAGATCCACCACTGGATCTGTGGCCGTAGTGCGGGCCCTCTTGGATGGAGGTGGGTCGGCGGAATCGGGTTCGGGGCCCGGTTCACCCATTGGTGTGATGAGGGGGGTGGCAGAAGTGAACAGGTTAGTGGGAATGGGGGAAATGAGGGGGGCGGTATTGGAGAGACCACGGGACCGATTAATACGGAATTCAGTAAAAGAAGGAAATATAGGGGCACCACTGGAAACAACCTGGGTTGCCACGTTGAGTCGCCGTGCCTGGTCGTTGAAATGCTCGACGATGGGGACCAGCGATTCAGGCAGGTCCGATGCGGTCCCAGCTGCATCTGGTGTTGTCTCCGCCGCAACTTGTGAAGATCCCCCTGCGCTGGTCACGGCAGGCTGCTGTGCGGCCCTCATCCCCTCAAAACTGTAGCGGATGATTCCTTCGCGGACGTGCTGGACAACCCCCGGCCACGCAGAGACCTCCCTGTGGAAAACATTGTCATTCAGCTGGAAGCGAAGGGGCGCCATATGAAAGGTGTGGTGCGGTACGCAAGTTGGCCGGATGAAAGTGTGGTTGTGGCTGACTCCAAACCACACCTGTTCACTGTATTCATCCAACAGGTGCCGGGGCACCCGTTGCTGGTGAGTGACCACATCAATCATCATTCCATACCATGCCCGGAACGCTTCTGTGTTCACCTGCTTGGTGCTGGGATCCATGGACACCTGCCAGGGGGCGTATTTCATCGCCAGAGGCTGGCTTATGGTCGTCTCCGCCGGATCCCGGATAAGAGAAAGGTGCCATTTCCACATGGCGAACGCTAAGATCAAGTACCCATAAATAAAACTGGTAGTCCGCTTGTATTTGTCTTCGCAAGCCGCGAAGAGTTCCTTCAACACAAACGAGCTCCAATTCAACCTGGCTCCCCGGACGCAATGCTCTGCAATGGAAATTGTGTCCAGAGTGCACTCTCCCTTCGTGTAGTGGCGCATGGTCTTGCTAGCGATCAGGTAGCAAGCGAACCGGATTTCTGGTACGTTTATCAAATCTATTTTGGCACCTTTACCACCCCTGCGAGTGCCATACTTGGTGTAGAGGTCCGCGTCATCCGACTTTCGGGCGCGCTTGGAGGACCTCTGGCCCGCAGTGGAGACATCTGCACCAGTTTGGGATAGCCCCGTAAGCCGACTAATGTCTGCAGCATGTATTGGAATTTCTTCATTAAGCCACAGGGACCCGTTCTGCACCCGGCTGAGGAGGAACCGGGTACATTGCAGAGCTGGTCCTGTAGTCCCGAAGACGGGGAGACTTCTCAAATTCATCAAAGTCGACTGCTGTAGGCCCCGGAATTCTGGACGCATCCGAATGTTGGAGCTGCTCCCGGGCGTGTAATGGTGCTCCATGTATACTTGCCAATGGAGATGGGGAAACTCAGCCGGGTCGGACAAGTTGGCGTCCATGCATGGTGCATTGTCATACTTGCCGACCAGCGACTCTACACGGTGAATTCTGCTATCTAACGCTGGTTCAGGGACTGAGAGGAGAGCTCTCGGCATCTTGGCGCGCCGCTGATAGACTTGGACGATTCTTCTGTAATTTCTTTCGGGGTGCTGTGTGCTCTGATACTGCGAATGCTCCGGAGTCGCTGCAACTTCCAAATTGAACTGGTTCGTCATCCTCTTGTTGATAGCCTTCATGCAAATTGGTCCATTTGCTGGCACGCGCGGAGTTGATGAGACTCCATAACGGCAATTAATTCTTGCTATCTTTCTTGCCTGCGATAATCGTGCGATCAATCGCAGGCCTGTGTGTAATCTGACAGTTGCTGACGACATCATGGGGAGATGGGCGGACTCGACGGCTGAGGGAACTGCGGGTGATGGCAAATGATTACGGTATGATTACTGTCCATTAAGGGAATTTATGACCAAATCTGAGCGATCCTACGGACTGACAAAAGGACTGACGGTTATGACCTGGACTGACACGAGGATGGATCCTACGTGAACGACACGCTGGACTGGAGCGGCGACATGCTGGACTGGCGCTGCGACACGCTGGACTGGCCAGCCCCGACCGCAGTCGGTTGCGGTATGGTTACCGCAACTGACTTTTTATTTGACTAATTACAAATGAACGAAAAAGACTACCTACGCTCATCCCGGTTGCGGGAGAGTTATTCAACTACGCTACTCTACGGGTTCTCTCGGTTGCGAGAGTTATTAATGAAAAGCGAGAAGGTACCTACTCCTGGTAGGGTTTCAGGTGTGCGCCATTCACCCATCCCGGAAGAACTGTGTCGTCCAGTTGTGCCAACCGAACGGCGCCTGAGTCGCGGATCTCGATGACAAAATACGGTCCCAACCAATGCATCTAGAGCTTGCCTGGAAATTTCTGGAACCGGCTGTCGTACAAAAGAACTTTGCCGCCAACTTGGAAAGCTTTAGTTTTGATGTGGCAGTCGTGCCACGCTTTCTGTATGGCCTTCTGAACCTTTTGGTGGAATTCCGCGAGGAATCGAGGCTCATCCAGCTCTTGTAGCTCCTGGAGGCATTCCCGAAGTGACGCCTCTTCTGAGAATTGAAGGGACGTTGCGATCAAAAGGCTGGGTACGGTGAACTCGGCGAGAATCACAGCTTCCCGGCCATACACCAGCTGGAATGGCGTCTGGTTGGTCAAACGTTTTACCGTGGTCCGGTAAGCCCATAATGTCGTTGGTATCCGCTCATCCCAATCGTCCCGCTGAGCATTGCAAATTTTAGTCAAGCCATTTTCGAGAATCTTATTGAAGGCTTCCACCGTACCATTGGCCTGTGGGTGGTATGGCTGGTGCGATGGGGCCGACAAAATCAACAGCCCATTTTTCAAACGGCCGCAACACATGCACGGGGTGTAGCGGGAGCTCGTCCCGGTGCGAAGGCCTTCTCGTCCGCTGGCAAACATCGCAACGCTTCACATAGGTTTTACAGTCTGCATGTACCGTCGGCCACCACAGGCCAGCTTGAAGCACCTTCCGTGCGGTGGGTTTAGCACCCACGTGTCCTCCCGCAACACCGCTGTGACATTCCCACATCACTGCTTCCCGCTCGTGGTCAAGAACACACCTGCGCAACACCTCATCCAGCCCCAATTTGTACAGCTGCCCCGCAATCAATTGGTAGTCGGCCGCCTGGACAACAAGGTGGCATTTCTGAAGCGGGGTGTAATCCTCAGGGCACTGTCCCGTGGTCAGATACGTGGCAATTTCAGCCAGGTAATCTGGTACTGCTTCAACTCGGAAGAGGTCAGCATCGAGAAGCTGATCGTCCAACGGGCCTTCGTTCTCTCCCGTCTCCAACCTAGACAAGTGATCGGGACCAACATTCAACCTGCCCGGCTTGACAATCACCTCAAACGTAAACTCCTGAAAAAGTAGAAGCCATCGACAGATTCTTCCTTCCAGCACAGGCTTATTGACCAAATATTTCAATGCAGAATGGTCCGTAAAAAATGTGAATTTGCCGCCCAGAAGATAGTGGCGGAACTTCTGGAGAGAGTACACCATCGCCAATGCCTCCCGCTCGGTTGTGGTGTAATTCTTCTCCGCATTTGATAACCATCGGCTGGCGAAGTATACCGGGTGGTCAACTGTCGTTTCCCCGGGTTGCGCCAATACCGCGCCAAGTGCAATTCCGGACGCATCAATGTGCACATGGAACTGCTTATCCCAGTTTGGATGGACCAGTATGGGTGCCGTCGCCAATTTCTCCTTCAATGTGTCGAGTGCCTTCCTGCACTCCGCCGTCCACTCAAATGCTTCTGACTTCCGCAACAGTTTCTCCAAAGGGGCAGTGATTTTGGCGTAATTGCGGATAAACCGCCTATAGTATCCTGTGTGCCCGAGCAGTGCCTGCAACTGCTTCACGTTCTCGGGGGCCTCCATGTGGACGATGACCGCGACCTTGGCAGGATCAACGCAGACCCCTTGCTTTCACACCATGTGACCCAAGAGTGTGCCGAATGGTACTGCAAAAATACATTTCTTCAAGTTCAAGGAAATCTGCGGCTGGCGGCACCGGTCGAACATAACACGCAATAGGGAGGCGTGTTTCTTCAGCAGGCTGTAAACAGTCCAATCGTCCATATAGACTTCCAGGAACTTGTGAATGTACTCCCGGAAAGCCGCAATGACAATCCGGGAAAACACAGCCGGTGCGTTCTTCAGACCAAACGGCATAACGTGGTATGCGAATGATCCCCACTCAGTTGTGAATGTCATCTTTGCTTTGTCTTCCTCGGCGATGCGCACCTGGTGGTAGCCTGAAAACCCATCAGTGAAGGAATAAGCTTCGTTTCCCGCGACATGATCTAGAACTTCGTCGCTGAAGGGAGTGGGAAATGGATCGTGGATACAAGCATTATTCAAACTCCGATAGTCTACACAGACACGGATTTCCACTTTGTCCTTCTTGTTCTGGATGACAATGGGACTTACCCACTCGGCTTCTTCTACGGGAAAGATGAGACCCGTAGCCAGCATCTTGTCGATCTCCATCTTAACCTTCTCTTTGATACGTGGATTCAATCGGTAGGGTCGGTGCTTCACCGGCCTGGCTCCCGGTTTCAATGTGATGCGCATCTCGCCCAAATCCCCTTTGATCCCCTTCAGGTCCGCAACTGATGATGGAAATAGATCTTCATACTCCCGGAGGAGGCTGAAAATTTCTCTTGTCGTCTCCTCGTCCCAGTAATCTCCCACTGTTGTGAGCTTGGGTTTCTCGTCTGTTCCAATGTTCCGCTTCTTTGTCTTTAGGGGCTGCAAATGGACTCCTTCTGTCGTCGGCTCGTCGCAGATGCTCCGTTCGCCCTCCTTTTCGTCGAAGTAGAGATGCCTAAGGTCCTCCAAACTATCATCCTCCAGATCGCCGTCAATCCGTTGGCAAACCAATTCGCGCCTGACCTCCGGGCGTGACGCCACCGGCCCCTCATCAGGCTTAGGATGGCGGAAAAACAGAACCTCCTTGACGGCTTGTAGCGCCTGAGATTCCTGCACCGTCTCCCCTTCGAACAAGAAGCTCTGGACAAACTTTTCCGTGACTGCTTGCCAGGAGCGAGTTCCCCGTTTCCGCTCTTCCTCCAAGTACCAGGCCTGGGGAATTTTACCCAAGGAGTGGACAAACCTGTGGACCCACAACTCCTCAGGGTACCTGGCGCTACGCCACTGTTCCTCTCACGCCCGCAAATGCTGTCGCGGGTCGGAAGCTCCATGATGTTTAAGTGTAATGCAGGGCCCTTCCTCCTCTTTGAAGCGTGCCCGCAGAGCGTCCGCCACACGCTCCCATCGCAACAGAGTGTTGCGGTGATTGTTCCACCATCGTCCCGACGTTGACTTCAAGGCAACATCCAAGAGTGGTATCCGGCTTTCCTCTGGGACCCGGTCTTCCACCTTGGCAATAAAAGTATTCACTGCTTGCATGTTTGATAATATGGGGTATCCGCGGATCTCAGTCCCTACCCACCGGACCTGAGCGATGGAGGCACATCTCCGCGTGGTGGTCTCATACCCTCCTTGCTGCCAGTCCTCCCACGCGAGCTCGGATCCGAGCTCCGAACTCTGCACACTCCGCCAACTGATAGAGCCAGTTGCTGTCGGGTTAATATAATCGTCCCGCTTCCCTGCAGTCATCTGGTATAGATGGTCCATCATCTGAGCATCCTCCCGACTGTCCACCGGTTCTGTATATTGCGGACCCTGATACGGGTCGAGAGGCTGAGTGACCCGTACCTCCCCATCCTCAAAGATCATCAGCTCCTTCTTGAGGTCGATGATCGCGTAATTCTCAAAAGCCCAATCAATGCCAAGTAAAGCAGGATAGGGGTCCTTATCGCCCATGATATCAATAACCTCAAAGTCAGTGTATGTCTTTACCCCCGCAACGTCGACCTCGACACCCTCGAGTCGACCGATTGGCAAAATACAGTACTGGTTCGCCATCCTGAGTTGGATTGGGGAATAGGCGAGCCGTGGCTTTCCAAGAGCCTCCCATGTCTTTCGTGGCAATATATTGACGTCAGACCCCAAGTCCAACATGGTGTCGCTGATTTGGAATCCTGCGACCTGCGTGTTAAGCTGGAATTCTTTGCCTGTTCGTTGCTTGTTCCGCTTGACACGTTGCACGTATTGAGGGACGTATTGAGGGCTAGCATCCTCCTGATCACTAGGTTCTGTGCGCCCCTGCAGCGCTCCATCCAAAGCATGCTTGAGCTGCTGCCATAGCCCAGCGTTATCAACAATCCTGAGGAATAGCTGGAGCCAATCCTCGACCACAGCGTCTGCGACGTTCTTCACACCGGATTCCGGCTGCCTGGGCTCCTCCAACCTTCCCTCGTTCCGCAACTGGGCGAATGCCTCAACCGCCTCCTGGAAATACTTCTTCTGGACCTCGGGCCTGATCAACTTCTTTGGGGATGCCGGCCGAACCACTCGTGCTGGCTCCTTCTCGTGGGCATCGTCTCCAGTCTTCTTTCCACCCCGTGTTACTATCGCAACGTTCTGCATGTCAGGGGTTGCGGTGCTGCGCGGTTCTGAGTTTATCAGATTCGCTCCCCTCTGCCTCACCCGTTCTTCCCACTTCTTGATGAGCTCCGGGCAGTCTTCTGTAGCATGGGCGTTGACCCGGCACTGGGAACACCAGGGTCGTCGCGGAAGGGGACATTCTCGAGCCACATGACCCTCCTGGTCACAGTTGTAGCATTTGACCGGACCGCGTCCGCCTGTTCGGCCTCCCCGCATGCCGCCACCTCTTCCCCTTGGAGCCTCGTTCACCCTGTATGAGGGACGATCCAATCGATCCGCAAGTGCGTCAAGCGCCCTGCACTGCTCAGTGTTGTGAGTCGTAGACACACAGAATTCGCAGTATACATTATTCGGCACCGTGAAGTACTTCTGTAATATCGGGCACATCCGAGGAGGATGCCCCATCGTCCAGAAAATCTCACAGTACTCTGTGGTGGAGGACCCCGGTTGTGGTGGGAACCCCGCAAAGGTCTGTTGCGGCTGGTAGACTCCCTGCGGGTTCATCGCCGCGCCACCCCCTGGTGGTGGACCCCCCTGAATTGCTGCAACTGAGGGTCCAACTCCTGCGCCGTGCAACCGAGGACACTCGGTTGCGACGTGTCCCTCGACCAGGCAATGAGTACACCAAACATTCGGTCGCGCTGGTCTCGCTGGCTAAATTTCCTTGAGCTTTTTGGTCAAGCTGGCGATCTGGTGTTGCAACCCTATCAGAGAAGGGTCTTGCGGGGCCATCCCCCCCCTGTATTCCTGGGGGTATCCCGCCATGGCTTCAATCTTCATGGCCTGCTCCAAAGCGTCCTGCAGATTATCAATCTTCTGCTGAGTGAGAGGGGTTCGTGTCAAGGGGAGCAGAGCCTTGATGAACCAGTCCCTCTGGTGGTTTGGATCGATCGGGTAGCTCAGTTTCCCGATCGCATCCTTGAATCGCCGCATCAACTCCCACGCAGTCTCACCTTCCTTCTGCTTAATTTCCCACAGCTCTGACAGGCCCTGCTGGTCTGTCTGAGGTAGCTTGAATTCGCGGACAAAATCCCGCTTCACGTCCGCGATTACAGGGTTAGGGTGCGCCTCAGACCACTTGATGAACCAACGCAGAGCTCTCTCTCTGAGCGTGGTTTGAAACTCTATTAACTTCCCTGCATCCGGCGTCTGTCGAGCCCTCCAGATGGCTTCGCACAGATACCAGTGTTGTTCTACGTCGTCATTTCCCCAGCCAGAGAACTCTGGGTACCGGGTGAAAGATCCAGCCATGTGTACTTGCGGAGAATTAACCAGGATAAAACCCCCCGGTCCTGGTTGCGTAACGGTCCCTCTAGAGAAAATACTACTACTAGCAACGCTGCTGCTACTGGGCATTACCGACGCCGCTGAACTACTATATGATTGACTTAATGCTTGTAACTGAATAAAAATATTTCTTAAAGGTTGATAAAGTACCAGGGGAAGGTCGGGATCCTGGCCATGCGGAAGGTGGGACGTAGGGCTGCCTGGAGGGGTGGGTGCCATCTGATCCTGGAACATCTGCTGCATCACGCCGTGCCATTCATCATCGGAACTTTCTTCGGGCTGCATCTTTCCATTATCTTCGCTAGTCGTTACTTCTCTTTCTCGCGTCGCTGGGCTCCCATGCACCCACTGTACGTCCGCTGCCGTCCCGTCTCCTATCCGGGTATCCAAACCCATAACTCCCGTCCTCTGAGGCGCCTCCTTCTGATTCTTCCTCTCGATCTCTCTTCTCTTCAAATCTCTCATTACCCTTCTTCGCCACCTATCGGCGATCTGTGCCCGCTGATGCGCACGCGACTCCCGCAACTTGCATGTGGCCTCAACGTCCATCCCCCACTCCCCACTCTTACTGTCTACACAGCATCGGTCCCCTCAATCCTTCCCCCAGTACGGGTGGTTTACGCTTCCATACTCGTTTTGTGGAATTCAATCAACCCTTCGTCCACCATCAGGGCTTTGATCCACAGCGGAATCTCCTTCAACAGCTTCCCCCTCAGCCCTGAGCGAAAAACAGCCTCAGCCTTCGAGAAGGATTGGTAACACTCAGCGGCAAACTCCACAGCGTAGCCTTCCAACGTGGTCCTTACCCAAAAATCCACTGCGCGGGTTAGTTCGGTATCTACCCGATGCAGTGCTACCAGGTCTTCGTGCGTCCACGTGCGGTTTATCTTCCGCGAACCTTCTTGGGGCACCGTCGCTCGTAACCTTCGCAACCAGTTGTAAAGGTCAGTAGGGAACCTTCCCTAGAAAATTTCGTACGTATCACTAGCTGAGTCAGAGAAAAGAACAAGCTCCCTGACCGCTGCCTCCTTTTTCTTGATCAGCTCCGCTTGCTGAGTAATGAAATGGTCAAGATGATCATCCCACCATCGCCGTATTGCTCCTTCAAAAATCCTCGAGACCATGATCTAGATCCCCTCAGAACATGCAGGTCCCAGCAACGGAACCATTTGTTGGCGAAAAGTAAGGTCTCGCGGACAAGACCCAGGTTCAAGGGTTGTGGCCAACAAGGGGTCCGGTGTAGTCTAGGAACACGCCGGCATTTTCACCCCGCTCTTGGAGAGCAGTGCGTCTCACCCGAGGCGTGTCGCGACCACATGCATAAGGGGATGAGATCACTGGTAAGGAATAAACCCGCAACCAAAGAAAGAAAGTGCATCCATTACATATACCAAATTACACATGCAAGATCGCTTACTAAGCATTCAGACAGTCGCAACTTAAAATTTTAAATCAGTGTAAACACATTACAGCACATGAAAAACTTAGTGAGACAGCAATCTTCCCTTATATTATTCCTCTGGCTGAACACATGATTACATAGCTTTCTTCTCTGATAACTCACAAGTCTGATACAGATGGATTTTAGAACAGAAAGGAAGAACATAGAAATTACGGAACCATAGGAAGAACAAGCATGATTCTTCCACAGCTGCTCTGCGCGTCCTTCCCTGTCGTGATCCTCGCGACTTCTCTCGTATCCATTCAACCTTCAACATAACAACAACTTCTCTTATCAGCCGGGTGATCGCCTTTTATTCACCCGCTCCTCACGACTGGCAGCTTCTCTATGTCTTCACTCTGGCTTTTCCCAGCTTCTCTTCTGATGTCTGCATGTTCTACTTTCTGTTTTCTGCTATGTTTCTTTCATCTGCACTTATCTCTGCTCGATCTCCAGCTATCGAGTGCTTCCGCGCTACCTTGGTAGCTCCGCAACTCCTGGTCGTTGCGGTACGGTCGCGACTGCCATGTGTATTTATTCCGCAACTCAAAAAGAGTCAAAGTTCAAAATGTCTTGGCCAAGAGTTCAAAACTTAAACAAAAACAAGGGCCCCAACAACATTCATCAGATGGATGTGAATACTTCGTTCCTCAACGGAGTCATTGAGGAGGAGGTGTACATAGAGTAGCCCGAAGGTTTCGAGAACTTCAGTAGCGAGTCGCATGTGTGCAGGCTCAAGAGAGCGTTGTATAGGTTGAAACAAGCACCTCGTGCTTGGTACACACGGATAGACAGTTATTTCACGGGACTTGGATTCTCCAAGAGTGAGGCAGATCCTAACCTATACCAGATTGTGGTGGAGGGTAAGTTGCTGATCATTGTACTTTATGTAGATGATTTGATTTTGACAGGTGATGAGCTGTTGATACTCTCATGCAAGGAGGGTCTTGCAAAAGAGTTTGAGATGAAGGACTTGGGCCTCCTTCATTATTTCCTGGGATTGGAAATTTGGTAGTGCAATGGTGGACTGTTTGTTTCTCAGGGTAAGTATGCCTAGGAGATTGTGGAGAAGTTCAACATGTATGGATGCAAGCCTGTTGATACTCCTCTTCCTGGAGGTTGGAGGAAGGAGGATGCTACTTCAGTGGAGGTAGTGGATGCCACTGTTTATTGACAGTGGGTGGGGTCGCTTATGTATCTGGTCAATACACAACCCGACATATGCTATGCTGTTAACCAGCTTTCACAAGCTATGGTTAAGCCTACCAAGCTCTTTTGGAAGGCAGGGAAGCATGTATTGAGATATCTCTGAGGCACATTGGGATATGGATTGTGGTACAGACAGTCGGATGAGGTGAGGCTATGTGGCTTCATGGATGCAGATTGGGCAGGGAGCCCAACGGACAGGAAGAGCACATCTGGAGGGATTTTCAGTATCGGGTCGACAGCAGTTTCTTGGTACAGTAGGAAGCAGAGATCCGTGGCACTCAGTTCAGCAAAGGCCGAGTATATGGCAGCGAGTTTGGCTGCATGCAAGGCTATATGGATGAGGAAGATCCTGGTCAGGTTGTTCGGTTCACACTTAGATCCTACTGTGATTTATTGTGATAATCAGAGTTGCATCAAACTCTCGGTTAATCCAGTATTTTATGACAGATATAAACACATTGACATCTGGTATCATCATATCAGAGATTGTGTGCAGCGGAAGATCATGTTACTTTCATAAATTCCTATAGAGGATCAGGATGCTGATATCTTGACGAAGGTGCTCACCAGGAGCAAATTCGAATACCACAGGGGCAGGATAGGGGTTGCAGATAATCCATATCTTGTTGAGAGGGAGTGTTGAGATTGCAACAAGATGATGAGCTTAATGGAAAGGAGTCGCCTTCACTAAGTGGACTCGTAGGCTATTTTTGGCGCAAAGTCTATTTTTAGACTATGTCTATTTTTAGACATATGGATCATGTTCTATGAGTTGCAGGATGCTATTTGTGGATGGTTGGTCAAGTCGGAAAAAATAGTTGGACTTCTATTTTTAGACATACTTGGCGGAATCTATTTTTAGATTGCCAGTCTAAAAATAGATATGTCGAATATTATTAGCTCTTAATAATATTTAGACTCTAAACATTATCTTATTCTCTTGGAGCACTTCAGTTAAGTGCACAGATGTGGCACAGGAGCTGACAGAAGGAATTACACTATTCCTAAGGGTTAAGTGGAGCTATTGCATGGATACTTCAGTTAGAACTCATGTGACAGAGTTTGGTGGAGTTGATTGAGGAAGTTAGTGGAGTTGTATTTAGTTTAACTAATCTAAACATAGTTGAGCTATTTGTATTCAATTTAACTAATTGATACAATTAGTGAGAGTAGTGTGAATTAATTATTAATTAATTCACTAATTATAAACTCATTAATCAACTAAAGAATGCATCAGTTAACTTCAGTGCATGGACAGTTTCAGTGGAGACCAGTGCAGAAATAGGTGAAAGAGCAGGTTAACTATCAGTTGTGACTATACGGTTGCTATTTGCAACACACAGATAGGTGGATAAGCCCATGAGGATTGCGCAGTACAAGCCAGGTGGTTTATCTATTTAATGAAACCATCCCATAGCATTGATTACGCAATAGAGGCTATCAATTAGTAAAGTTGAACTGTGTTTTGCTGAATCTAGCTTGATTGCTTGATAGTGTGTAGATTGAGGGTGTGCATGAGAGCGAGGCAGGAGATTTTTATTATGATTTTTACATGAAGTCTCCATGACATATAATATACGATAGTTGGGTTTTCGACTTTAAGCTTTCCCATTAAATACTGTGTTCATATGTGTGATTGTTTGTGATTTTAATGTATGCATGCAATTGATTTTATTTCCGCATGTGATGATCAATGGTAGAAGAGATTATGTTTTATGCATGAAGCTAAAATAGTGTGTGATCAAGAGAATCTCGGTGAATAATATATCATTTATTCAAATTTCTACAGTACAGTAGTAGTAACTATTGGAATCACCGTGACTGGAATATCTTCTTCTTTATCCTTTTTCTCTTGGACCAACTTGTCCATTTCATTCTCCATTTCCTTTATCTGAGCAGTAAATTGTAAAATGAAATTCACCATCTCATCTTTCTTATTTGTATCCTATAATACTTCTTTGGCTTGAGGATTTTATGCATGGGGTAGCTTTACTTGTTTCTTTAATGCAGCAATGTCTTCATTTTTCTTCTTGATCATTTCTTCTACAACTTTAACATTTTTAGGATAATATCCTACTTCAATTACTAGCTCTTCCAAGGATTTAATTATAGTGTCTTTTTCCTATGAAGAAGATTTTTCGAATTTGAGCTGATCACTATATTGGCAAGATATTTTTACAGATTTTGTACACTCATGGCCTTGGTGGTCATTGTAGAATAGATCATCTCCCCTACCTGCTTATGAAACTCAATTTGGTCCAGAGGATAAATATCCTGGGCCAAGACTTCAAAATATGTCTTTCTGTAATCAGATTATGACTTACAAGTTTGAACTGTAGATTGAAGAAATGTCATCTGCATATTTTTATTCTTATGGTCAAAGGCTGAAAGTAGCCTATTCTGGATGCCAAGAGTTTGTTTTAGATATTGGGAATATATTTTAGTCTTAATTTCTTCATTTCTGGCTTTGATTTCTTTGTATCTTTCCTTGATATCCATATCCTTTTCTACTGGTAATTTAAATGAAGAAACTTCCATACTGTGTCGCTTCTGAATGAGTTGAGCCTTTAAAGTAGTAGGTTGTTTTTCTTATTCAATTATTGTAGGAGGTGCATTGTATTTTGCTGCAATTTCTGTATCAATCACCTCTATTGTTTCTACTTCTTTATTAGCAGGATTTAACTTTGTCTTTTTACTGTATCTCAATTTAAACTTTGTCTCTATTGTAGTCTCTGCAGTATAGGATCCTTCCTCTTTTTTTCTCTTTAAATTTATGTCTTCTTGGGCTGGAGTTTGCAAATTTTGACTAGTATCACTTTTCTTCTCTGCCTCTACTAAGGTATTCTCCAACCATTCAGATTGATTGGAGAATTTCTCTATCTCTGGTTTCTTTTCATGTACATATGGAGTCAATTTGCATTTAACTCTCATTTTATAAATAACTCCAAGGGGATCATAATACCATAGGAAACTGGGACTGAAATGAACTCCTACAAATGTTTTTTAGCCTCTGGACCTACATCTCTATTGTTACAGATAAAAGGGCCAACTTGTTTCTTCAACTTGAACAATGTCTTATTCTTTGCTGCCAAGTGTTAGCCCCCCTATAAAATTCTTGACAAGAAAGCTGGGGGCTAGATGATTGTGGAGCCTTCAAGGAATGCCTTTCCCCTGAAAACCCATCCTCCTTGAAGTCTCTGAGGGCTACGCCTAATACGAATCCTATCTGCTGATCCACTCCTAAAGGGCCTACTGTTTCCCACTATGTCCCCCTATCAACCCCCTAAATCCCCTCTAAAATCCCTACACCCTTTGTTTTCCCAAATTCCCCCTCCATCTCCCTATCGTTACCCTTTAGGCCTCAAAATACATTAAAAATGGGTTAAAAACCCACTTCCGACCATATAATAGGCCTCAGCCCCTTTCCCACTAGCCCCGCACCTTTCCCTCTCCATATAACCTTGCACCGTAACCGATCGCTAACCCCAAAGGCGCTTGTTACATTTGTTCTTCGGGCGCGATTACAGCAGTCGATCTGCACAGAACGGACGACGATCGCCGCCCCCACAGCCTCCGTCATTTTCCCCGTTCATCACCCCGCATTACATCTCCACCGTCCTCTTAAAAGCCCGATCTGACGGTCCAGAATGTACTTGCTTCCGTGGGCCCCGTCGTGCAATAGCTCAAAACCGCCTGGTTTATTTCACACCACCTTTAGGCGGATGGCAGTTTTCCCCCGTTGCCCAGCGATTCCATACACCTTCCGACACCTGTCCTCCTGTACGATTTCAAAACCGCCGTTCCCGCCCGTTAACTCCATCCATCGCGCGTTATTGTCCGGACGCGAATGCCCAGCGAAATTGCCATAGACCTTCCAATCTGGGACGGGCCATCCAACAGCCATCGCCCACCCAAGATGCACTAAGTTTAATGAATTTTCACATGCGATAGCTCATGCCACGGTCCACCGTCTGTCATCCTCCGCCGTCAATCTCCACCACGATCCACGGTCCAGATTTTCTCACTCGCCACTGACGTTTCCACTGTCCCCGGTCCCGCCACGTCATCACCACGTGCATTCTCCGTGCATACTCCCATTCCGTTGCATATAATTGATTCGTTTCGTGTTTTTTAACGTTTTCTCGTTCGTTTTTCGCTCTGCAGACCACCACCTCCACCAGAGCAGATTTCCATTGTTCCTCTGCATTTTTCTCCTCCATCTCACCGCCTGCACTACCTTTCTCCTCCTCCACATCATCCGCCAACCCGTCCATGATTTTCTTCACAGGTTTCAGGTTTTTGTAGGGTTTTCAACAGGGAATGACCGCCATGTTGCACGATCTCTGTCACAGTGACAGGGTGACCGTAGAAAACCATGTACAGAGGTTGTATTCAAAGCCTGATGTTACAGGAAACGTCTGGGGGTGTTTGCGCCATAAATTCATCAAAGGGCAAGGTCTAAACTCTACCAACTCTCCGGCGCCAGTAAAGCTCAGAATGCATGAACAGAGACAGTACGGGAACAGCAGAGAGCTTGAGGCAAGTAATGGAAAACTTATGAGTTTCTTCAAGGATTTTTAGAAGGAAAAAGTACAAATTAGAAGACCCCCAGGATCGATCAAAGGATCCTGAACACAAGCAAAAGGTAACATCAGGGTTTATTCATCAGCAGAATGTTTTTCTTCATCAAGTACAGGGCATCCATACAGTTTTTATTATGCACAGTGTCCCTGAAAGAATTTCCACCCTAACAGCAGTTCAAAACCTCCAGAGCATTTATATGACAGACTTCTCAGTAGTTTATTTTATTTTTATTCAAAAGCACCAGGAGTACCAGAGACAAAAATGTCAAGATCATATCCGGAGAAGACCACTCCTACATAAAGAGGTGACAGAAATTAAATACTCAGCATTAAAACAGAATGGGTTTTGGCCCTGCATTCATTTTTGTGTTTAATGTTACATTTAGTGTTCACCTACCCACTCAGTCGATCTTCTGTTCATCCTATGCTATAAAACACAGAAGGAAAATATTGTAAAGGTTGTTGTTGGTTGTTGTCAAGATATCAGTGAAATGCAAGCATTTTCCTCTTGAGACAAATTCTCTGTGTAATATTGTAAGATAGGCTGAGATTTGATGTATTCAGACTGAATGTTCAAGCAGTGGGCAATGATGTACCTGATTGGTGTTGTTTTTAATATGACAAGCACGTTTCTTTGGATCCTGATCTAAAGCAGCTGGTGATGTTTTCCTTTCTCTGTATTTGTGATTGACTTTCTTTCATTTCATTACGTTTCTTCTGGCTCGCATCAGAAGTTTGGCATAAGATTTACCCTTGATAGGTACCTTAAGTTGCTGCTCTCCCAGCCTTTTATGTTTTCTGCTCATATGTGTATCTGAATATTGATTTCAATTGGTTTAACCAGTGTAGTGGATGTTATTGCCTGCTCTCTGATGTATGAATTAATGAAATCTATGTTTGGATGTTCTTGTTAGGATTTAGTTGGATGAGTTAAGAACACTGGGAGGTTTGGAAACCTGTCTCTGCCTCACTAGTATCGTTCCATCCCAATTAAGCCTCTCTAAGATCTCTTATTTTGCCTCTGATTTTGTCCAAGCAGGTCTGGATTTAAATGACCTCTGACCTGATCTATAGACAGAATTGGATGGTCCTCCTTCATCCATTTTCAGTCCTTAATGTCCCATTCCAAATATCATCTTGAAGATCCAAATGCTCTAGATGACTAGCCCAACTGAAAGCTTGCACATTGAACACAAGTAAATCCTTTCTTGACTCCATTGCCCAATGGCTTTGATGTTCCCTGAGTTATCTGTCTTTGCCTAATTCCCTCTATGCTCATCCTTGTCTTATATTGGACCTTCCTTTCCTGATTCCCAACAACAAAACACAAACAATCAAACAAACAACCCTGAGCCTATAGCTAGCCTAAAACCTTAACACTTGAGCTTCAAAGACATAAAACCTTTGACTATCATAGAGAGATCCCTCTCTGGACCTAGGAGGGCTAGATCCTAAGGTCTGAAAGTGGTTCTATGTTGTCTCATCTTTTGGTCTTGCCAACCTGGCCAAAACATGGGAACCCCAACACCAATAAATTAATTGCATCTGAATTTAGAATCTAGCTTATGTATTCCAAGGCAAATACCCTCATAGAGAGGTATTTAGGTAGTTTATATAGAACAATACTTGATCCATATACTCTTATTTCAGTGTGATTTTGGTAAAAGTACCAATCACCTGTCCTATTATGCTCTGACATCTACAAGACCTTTTTAATTTCTTCACTAATTCTGGCATGCATGCTGTCGTTCAACAAATTTACCATGGGATGAATGAAGGAAACTATAAAATTTGTATAAGTGAACTCATTGGAGTCTTTCCTTATCAAGGAAGTCCAAAAGATGAATGATTGAGGATTTCCTTCCACATCAAACTTCTGAAGGTTTATATTAAATTTCTCATACTGAAAGTATAAGAACATGTGAAATATGAATTATCAATACTTGAAAACACCTTCAAAAGGAATTTTGACCAACTGTTCATGGATACTGTCAGCAAGGTATTGGGAAAAATTAAAAATGGTAGCAGGAGGCTGACTAGGTGTAAAAGTGGACAAAAAACCTAGCACTGCTACATCAACATGTTCATCTGTAAAATAACCAAGAATAAAAGACAACATGGAGATGACATGTCTTGTCCTTTCAGAGAATTTTTCAGAAGGGTATGGAGGATTTATCTTGGGAATTTCTACAAAAGAAGGCATGAAGGTTTGAAATATCTGGAAACTCTTAGGGAAGTCCATACTGAGGTATAGCTGAGTGAGGGCCTCAATGGATAAAGGGATTTCATCATGCCTGGGCTGTATTTGGAGCATTTGATTAATTGAATCTATTGTAATAGTAAACAAGACTTCTTTTTCAGAGTTTACTATGGCTCTTTGATCAGGAAAATAACATGATTGATAGAGTCTAATCACTTGTGGGCATTATTATGTCTGAGGGACAACATATTTTGGTAAATTAGACTCCCAGATGAAAACTTCATCAGCTTGATCTACGGATTTTTCTTGGCTCCAACAGTGGAGCTCAGGAAGGTTAAATTCTATGACTGTATCAGTAATTTTGAAGTTTTTGTCAGCTAATGGAATGTGCTCTATATCTACAACATGGGGTTGTAGAGAATTGATACGTACAATATTTTTGGAAGCCATTTATGTTCTTGATTTATTAATTTTATTACTCTTTTGACTTTAGAAACACTGATTCAGGCCTGTAGGAGCACTTCTAGTAATTTATAACAGTTTTGCAGAGGGATTTGGATAGAATAAGGGCTTATCTTTTTTCTGCAAAGGTATAAACTTGCTCAATTAACTTAAACTGTAATCTTTGTAACAAAAGGAAATCTCAAGACCTTAGAGTTTCTGCAAAAGATATCTAGGGCCTCTATGAAATGACTGGAAGGAAAAGAGGTTTTCTTCAAGTGTACAGAGGCTTAAACTTCTTCAGTTTATTCAATCTCTGTAATTTTAAACAGTTTTGAACCTCAAAATCTATGAAAAGAAAGCTTAGGGTATGTAGAAAAGGATTTTTGGAAGTAACAGGGCTTTCTTGGTCTGCTTAAGGCTCCTAAATGATTCAATTAGTTGTATTACATCTTTAGATCAAGGAATATGGTCTTTTCTTTTGAATAATACCTGAAAAAATGAAGATTTTATGTGTAGGTGGGATTCTGAGGTAGAAGAAAGCTTTCTGAATCTTCTGTTCGTCTTTATAAGCCTCGATTTGGTTCTGAATTGTTCTATTTCATCAAAGATCTTAAAATTTTGGTGAATTGGGCTTAAAATGAGGTCGGCAACGTGATCTGGTAGAGAAAAACCTGGTCGGCAGTGCTTCTTTAGTGCAAAATATAATAGAAAGGTGAAAAAAGGGTGCAAATGGGCAGTTTTTATGAATTTTTATCAGGAGTGAATGTATTTAATGGGCGGTCAATTTTGAATTGACAAGGCGGTTTGCCCCTTGGGGGAGAAAACAACCGAGTGGTTTTCGCAATGATTAAAGGTGGTAAGCGGTACTTTTTTGATTGGTGCAATCGAATGAAGTTTCGACATGTAGCTTGGAGGAGAACCCCGCAAACTGCGTTTTTCGCAAGGCTTGGGGTATACTAACTATCGATCAATGAAACACGCGATAAGCTATGCTGGTCATGGGATCTGACGAATGAAGATCAGATGGCTAGGATGATGCGACAGAGTATTGTGGATTGGCGACATGGTGCCCGAGGTTTAAACTATGAGGAAGGTTTATATGCATTGGTCGAGGTTTTGAATGATATAACCAATAAGGTTAAGGTAAATGTAACATATATGTAAGTGGGGTTTAATAAGTGGGTCCGGGGTAATTAACATGTGGGGATTTAAACTATATGTTTAAATAAAATATATGGGTTGGGATATAATACATAAAGGAATTATATTAATACGAGATAAAGGTTTATACGGGAATTAATACATTAGGTTAGTGTGTTAATAATGAAATTTGATGCGGGATATTGCGGGATGTAAAATATACTAAGTATAGTGTAAAACTTATGTCGGGAGTGAATTTCTTCACTATAGGACCCGAAAT
This sequence comes from Pinus albicaulis, assembly GCA_034641835.2. Taxonomy (NCBI): domain Eukaryota; kingdom Viridiplantae; phylum Streptophyta; class Pinopsida; order Pinales; family Pinaceae; genus Pinus; species Pinus albicaulis. The sequence continues at coordinate 82,198 of JAXQQM020070471.1, read as the reverse complement.
ATTATTTAACTATTTATACTTAAGGGTGAAAATGTGAAGTTGGGTTACACTTTTTTGACCTTTTTGAGAAAAAAATTTCATTTTTTTTTGTTCTTCAACTTTCTGCAAACTATAACAATTTTTCTGTTTAGAATTTCATTTTGGGATAAAAATAAAACTTGTTAAAAATTTTGTTAGCTTTCTATTAATTATTTTTTGAAATTTTTTTATGCGGATTTGATATGTCAACTTAGCGTTTCTTTGAGTGTGTGTTTCTTAACAATCAAAGGATTCATAAAAAGTCATGTTAATACGCAATGTTGTATTCATTGAAAATTTGTGTTTTTGAGAAAACAAAATGTGTTACAACAATCTAGACAGAGTCTACTTCGGTTTCGTCATATTTACAAAGCCAATTGATGCATATCATAATTACTAGAATTTTTTGAACTGGTCCAATATGAAAAAACAACATCTTTTGGATATGTTTCGCGACGCAACAAATTTATTAACATATAAGTTATAAACTAAAAATCTAAAAGCTACCCATTAGAGTTGACGGACCAATGTAATACCCAATAATTTTTTCAATTTTTTTTACAATGCATTTTGGGAGATACAGAATTTTGATTTCACTGAATCACAATGACCCTCAGAAATTGTTTGCACCCATTTTATTAGAAAATTAATTAAAATTAGTAAATGTTTATGAAATTCCATAAAATTTATACTTCCTAAAAGTAGATTCAATTCTGAAAATGCTTGTCTTGGTTCTGACAGTTAATTCAGAATGTTTCATGGATTTTAATCAGTCCAAAGTTGCATAAACGTCAAGTTGTGTGACTGGTGACGTGCTAGTTCGGCCGAAATTTGATTAAAAGTTCGGTCGAACTATTTTTTGTGCCGACAACCCGTTAAATCTAACGAATTAATAGTTCGGCCGAGCTGTAATCTAATTTTCCATCGGCCAAAAAATTTCGCGGCGCCCCTCCTAAAACACATTTCGTGGCAATATAAATTGCCATGAAATCATTCATAATTTTTGCACATTTCGCATTAAGATAAAGGTGTATTTTGAGTTTTTTGGGTATTTTTGAATAAAAGGGGAATTAGTAAAAGGTTTTCACTTTTCTTAAGTAAGATATGTTTTTAACTTAGGAAAATGAGCTTTTTGCAAGGGGAAAAAGAGTGAAATAAGGAGAAAGAATAAAAATGGAGGGGATGGGGTATTTTTACAAGGGGATGATTTTTGAAGGGGAATTAGTAAATGAAATAATCAATTTATCTGTCATCCATGCTTGTGAAAACTGCTTCTGCCTACCCATCTGCTACCTTAACATTTTTTTTTTCTTTATTTACATGGGTGCATTTGATCTTGCAAACCCTTATTCATTTTTCTTTTAAACAACAAACTAACTAATTCTATCATTATTTCTTCCAAGGGCTCAGATTAAACTGTTTGACTAGATCTTTATTCTCTATCTAACAACATGAAATTTAAAGCATAAGAGGTTAAGATTAAGCTATTTAACCTTCATGGATTGTGGCATTTTAAAAAGTTGCACACAATCCTTATTTTTTGCAGTAAAAGTAAATAGTAGTGGCATTTGGATTTGCGTCACTTTCATATTTTATTTTTATCTCTCTTTGTTTGGGGTTCATTTTTATAATCTTTTTTATATTTTTCTTTCAAGTTCTTTGATTTTTCTTTTAGGACTTTTACCCTCTTTTCATTTTTTATTTTTCTAATATGGGAAAACAATTTGCAGAAAACAAAGTATGTACATATTACAAGACTAATCAAAGTTAATTCAAAATTATGAATCCTATTATTATAGGACCCTAACAGGGGGAAATGGAAAGCATTCATCAGTTGTATTGGCAGTATGTCGCTCTTAAACTTAACATATCCTCTGTTTTGTGTTAGGTTAGGGATATCCTTCATTCGTGAATTTGCCTCTATGGGTTTGGGAAATCTGTTTTGCCTCTTATGCCATCACCATTCTCGTCCAACATGACCTCTGATCCCATTTGGGTCAAATACTACCAAATTCGTAATCGTGTCTCTGATATGTTTGTAATGTCCCATAAATAATTATAAAATAATAAATAATATATAAATAATTTAATATAATTTAATAAATAAGTAAATAAATAAATAGTCAAGAGAATAATAAATAAATAATAAATAAAACATTAAACAATAACTGGAGTTCTAAATAAAATAGTAAATAATAAACTGGAGTCCTAAAACAATAAACAATAAGTAAAGTTAAAGAAAGAATTAATTAACAAAAGTAAATAAATTAAACTAAGAAACTAAGAAACTAATAGAAAGAAAGTTAAACTAAGAGAACACTAAATTAAGTAAAGCTGACAAAAAGTAAGAGAGCAATAAATATCAGTGAGGCAGCAAGCTTTCTTGCCCTAACTCTGATAAGCAAGCTTTGAAGATCCCTGGGCTGATCCTCATCCAGAGCTTGAGTAAACAACTGCCCTCTCTGTCACATGCACTGATTGATCATTATGAGCATGCGTCGCAGCTGCCCAGCGATCAGTCATCAGCTTGACTGCCTCACTGATATTACACCCATTGACTGAAACATTCCCAGAAATCAAAGATTCAGTATTGGTGTTATTGTTGTTTGTCCCAGAAAACCCTCCACGACCCAAAGCTACAAAATTTAGAAAAAGCTCCATCCTTTTCTCCATTGTCATTCTGGCGCTTGGTTGAATCCCCCGTATCCTTCAGCATCTCTGCCTGAAATATTTCAGAGCGCGGCACCGGTTTTTTTTTGTTTTTGCAGAAATTAAAAACGGAAGAAAACTTACCGATGAGAAAAAAATAAGGGAAAAATTGAGTTTGGAGGCTGGCAGATTCGATGCCCGATGTCCTCCAGATCCGGCAACCTACTTTGATATTATTGCAGAGGATAAATTGGTGAATTCCATAAAAACCCTCAAAATCAAGGACGTATTGAATGTTGAGCAGTTACTCTTAGGAGAAAATAAGGAAAATGAGTTCGTTGAGATTATACCCAGTTTGCTTTGTATGTATTTTGCAGCGATGAGAGTTTTCCAAAGGATACCTTCGATCTGAGGATTGAAGGCGTGCTTCGCATAATGATGAGCAACCGGTTTTGGAACTCGTGGTTCTTATAACTCTAATAAATCTTTCCAACTAAAAGTTAAGTGAGAGCTTAAAAAAAAAAGCACTTAAATATTAAGTGACATCACTAAGTGTTTCTATTGGAAATATTTTTAAGTATTTACTTAAATAAAAATCTTTTATAAAGCCATTAAATTATGAGAGTTATGAACATTTTGTTGATATAAAATAAAATTATTAAGATAAATTATGAACATATTTTCTAATTTGGTCTTTAGATGTTGGTTAACATGTATATATGTATAAAAAAAGATTAATCTTTTTCTTAATGATAAATAACTCAAATATACCAATTTAGTTGTGAAACTTAATTTCATATTTTATATATTTTTTTTTAGATATAATTATCTAGAGAAACTAAAATATGATTTATTTTTAAAAGGAAATAATTTTAAATGGATAAGTGAAAGTATGAGTTAATTCTACAATTTGGCATATACATAACTAACTAACCAAAAAAAATACAAAAGCTAACTATGGAGGTTTTTTTTTTTTTTTTAACACAAACTTTTAAAATTAACACATATTATGTTTTGGTATTATATATATTTTTATATATAAGTTTTGAATAACACATTCTATTTTTAAACTATATATATTTGTATATAAGTTGGTGTGATTTACAACTAGTGTGATCTAAGTGTTAAACCTAGTATAATTATAATTTATATTAAACCAACACATGATAGATATTAATAAGTATACAAGCAAAGAAGTGTATAGGGTTATATTTAATCATTATAATAAAAATATTTTCTTTTTAATAATAATTATTTTTTATTTTGAAATTATTTAATTTAACAAAATTTATATATGTAATTATATAACTAAATTAAAAATTTGAATGCGTCTATTGTAAAAAAAGTTTAAAAATTATATTTAATTCACTTCAACTAAATTTCACTTTATCATTACAAGAAAAATTATTGATATGTGTTGGAATTTTCAGAATTCCAAAACAATAAACAGTCTTCCCTTAACACAGAGAAAAAATTCTAAAATTTGCACACAGTGACAGAGTTTCACATAAAAAAAATTTCTATTAAAAAAAACTTGCTGTTACAGATTCTTCCTCAAAGAGGGATTTACAAAAAAAATCTGACTGCTGCAAACACAGTTCAGAAATATCACTCTGTCATTCACAAATGACACTCTGTCTCACTAAAACATTCACTGCTGAAATACTCTGTTTTTCTGGAAAATACACTGTTGTGCAATTCCAAATTCACTTCTCTGTCTTTTACAAAATGCACTCTGCTCTCTGTAAAATCAACGCACTGCTGTGCATATTTCTCATAATAAAATTATGGCTCTGTCTCTCCATATTACAAACAGAAATATCTCTATTTCATTAAGATGACCCAACCACTAAATTTCACCGCTTCAGAAATCTTTAATGGTCTCAATAACTTCTGTCAGCACCGCTTCAATTCTCATTGATGAAAATTGACTTTCTGGCACTGTGATATTTATCCCAGCACTGCTGTGCATTAAAAAAAATCCTGTGTAATAACATTTACTGCTGTCTTTTCCTTCTTTCTATTTACGCTGCTGTGTAATTAAAATTACAACATATGCTTCACGGGCCTTTTTAATATATATACACATATATTAAAAATAAAACATACAATGTTAAAACATGTTAAAACCAACTATTGGAAAAATGCGGTGAATAAAATTTCAACCGGCAATCAACATATAACATATAAAACATATGTGTGGGCCGTATAATATATATGTGGGCCCTGGCTGTTCCGAGGGGGTAAGAACCTTCACCCACAAACTTTCATTGACCCCCGCGGACTGGCTTTGCGGCTGTGTGGTGTGGGCCCAGCTCCGAGGGGGTTCACTACACCGCCGGTTCTTCCTGCCTTACCCCCGCGGAAATACTCTGCCGTCTATGCAGTTGGAAATTAATTCCAACACTCCCCCTTAATTTCAACTGCTTGGTTTTCTTGCATACCCAAGCATTTCCTGAAATATTCAAAGCTTTTTTGCTGTAGTGGCTTTGTGAGGATATCTGCAAACTGATCCTCTATTCTGCAATGCTGCAAAACAATCTCGCCATTGCTTACCAATTCCCGTATGAAATGAAACTTGGTGTCAATGTGCTTTTTTCTTTTATGAAAAACAGAATTTTTAGACAATGCAATAGCTGAGCTATTGTCACAAAAAATCACTGTCCCTTTTACCTGTTCTTGACATAAGCTTCTCAACATTTTTCTCATCCAAACTGCTTGACACACTGCTGCTGTAGCTGCCACATATTCCGCTTCTGCTGTAGACAACGCTACAACGGGCTGTTTCTTAGAAGCCCATGAAATGGCTCCTGAACCCATATGAAAAACATAACCGGAAGTGCTCTTCCGATCATCTACACTTCCAGCCCAATCACTGTCCGTGTATCCAACTAAATCTAAATTTTCTGAAGTAGTATAAAAAATACCAAACCTTTTAGTACCTTTAACATACCTCAAAATTCTTTTTTCTGCTTGCCAATGTGCATCCTTTAGCTTTTCCATGAACCTGGAAATCAAACTAATAGCATGCATTATGTCCGGCCTAGTTGCAGTCAAATACATGAGGCTGCCAACTATGCTCTTGTATAAACTAGGATCAAAATCCTTGCTGTTGTCCTCTCTGCTGAGTTTTAATCCCATCACTGTGGGAGTGATTGCTGCTTTGCTTTCCTGCATGTTAAATCTTTCCAGAACTTCATTAACATACTTTGCCTATGAGATAAAAATCCCATTTTCATCTTGTTCTACTTCTATTCCCAAGAAGTATCTCAACAAACCCATATAAGTCATTTCAAATTCTTCTTTCATGACTGTTTTAAAATGTTCAATAAGGCAATCATCATTACCTGTAAAAATAACATCATCAACATACAAGACTACAATCAAAATTTTACCGTCTTGTTCTTTGATGTAGAGGGTGGGTTCTCCCTCACATTTTTCAAAACCATTTTCCAGTAGATAGGAATCTATCCTACTGTACCACGCTCTTGGCGCTTGCTTCAGCCCATAAAGAGCTTTCTTCAACTTGCACACTTTGTGCTCTTGGCCTTTCTTTTCATAGCCGAGAGGTTGATCTATGTAAACCTCTTCCATTAACACTCCATTCAGAAATGCTGACTTCACGTCCATTTGATAAACTTTCCACTTGTTTTGTGCTGCTATGGACAACAATGCTCTCACGGTTTCCATTCTGGCAACCGGTGCGAAAGTTTCCTCATAATCTATGCCATGCTTCTGTTTATAGCCTTTGACAACAAGCCTTGCCTTGTGTCTCTCTATCTTGCCTTCAGCATTACTCTTGGTCTTGTAGACCCATTTAACACCAATGACATCTTTACCTTTTGGGATTTCAACCAAATCCCAAGTTTTGTTCCTCTCTATGGCATTTATTTCCTCATCCATAGCTTCTATCCATTTCTCATCCTTGATGGCTTCCTCGAAATGAACAGGATCATCAACATGACAATATAAAGCAAACAAAGAATTGATACCTTCATTTTTTATATCTTGTTCATAAATATCTTTCAAACTTCTGAATTTCTTACCTCTTTCTGTAGGTGTACAAGTACTTGAAGAAGCACTTGAATTTCCTCCTTGTGGTGTGCTTGGAGAAGCACTTTCATTTCTCCTCAAGGGTGTGCTTTGCTGCTCTCTTGTTGGTGTTGCTGTTTGGGGATGTATTTCAGCCACCTCATCATCATTCTCATCATGAGATAAACAGTGTTTAACATTCACTGTTTTCTCTATGCTTCCATCCCAAGCTTCCTCTTCAATGAACTGAACATCCCTGCTCACAATAAACTTCTTGCTGGATGGGTTATATAACCTGTATGCCTTGGATTCCTCACTGTATCCAATAAAAATACATTTCTCCCCCTTGCTGTCCAACTTCTTCCTTAGCTGATCCGGAATGTGTGCATAAGCCACACATCCGAAAACCTTCATGTGTGTGACACTTTGCTTTGTGCCACTCCATGCCTCTTCTGGCACTTTGTTCATAACTGCTTTTGTAGGGCACCTGTTCAAAATGTACGCTGCACAATGTACAGCTTCAGCCCAATAATCATTCGGCAAATGCTTTGCCTTTAACATACTCCTCGCCATGTCCATTATGGTTCGGTTCTTCCTTTCGGCTACTCCATTTTGCTGCGGTGTATATCTAGTTGTAAACTGCTTGTGAATACCATTTTCTCTACAAAAACGTAGAAAATATTTAGATATATACTCACCTCCTCTATCAATCCTTAAGACTTTGATATGCAGCCCACTTTGATTTTCAACAAGTGCTTTGAAATTGCAAAATTTTTCAAATACTTCACTTTTCTTTTTCAAAAAGTAAACCCAAGTTTTTCTTGTAAAATCATCTATAAATGTTAAGACATAGTGGCTGTTCGCAAGTGATGGAGTTTGCATCGGTCCACATACATCTGAGTGGACAATCTCTAAGGGTACTTTTGCCCTTATGCTTTTCCCGGAAGGAAAACTTTCTCTGTGTTGTTTTAATGTTAACTCTGCAAGCACGTCTGGCTTACTGGTAAACCACTTACCATTCCTTTCGTTCAACAAATTAAGACCTCCAAAGTTGAGATGTCCAAATCTTTATGCCATAACCAATTATCATCCTTTGTTCGCTTTTGTAAGTCTCCGCAACTGCTTTCTTCGCCATTTTTCAAATCTCACCATTCTAGAGGGAACATCCTCGTTCCTTGTTTATCTTCACTTCGCAATACATTGTTTATTTGGTGGTTTATCCATGATGGTACAAACACTGTTATCAAAGAAAATATTATACCCTTTTAATAAGTCATTCAACACTAAGAGGTTACACTTTCATTCTCTGAACATAATAAACATTTACAAGTATTTTCATGCCCTTAATCTGTTAGAAGGATTTGTACTCTTTTCCTACAATAAAACTTATTATCGCTCCAGGTGACTTGTGACTGCACACTCTCATCTAACATAGAAAACATTGTTATGTTTCCTGTCATATGGTTACTACAACCGGAGTCTAGAAACCATAAGTCTTCACTCTTTTCTTCAGCCATATTACAAGCTAAAAACAAATTACTTTGGCTGCTATTTTCTTTTGTGAAATTTGCACTAGTTTCACTTCTCATATCATTCTGCTTCTTATTTCTACATTCATTAGCATAATGACCATATTTTTTACAATTGTAACATTGGACATTGGATTTGTCATACCTTTTTCCTTGTGCATTCTGCTGACCATTTTGTTGGCTGCTGCCTTGGCCTTGATGCTGATTTGGATTGCTGCCCCTTCCTTGAGCATTTGCTGGACTGTTCTTTCCACTTCTGTGTTGGCTTCTGCCTCTTCCTCTCTTGTTTCCTCTGCCTTGCCCTCTTCCTCTTCCGAAAGACATCTGGGTCTTAAAGGCTTGCTCAAGAGATGAGTTTTCAATCCTACCCAATCTCTGTTCATGGGTAATCAGTGATGCATGTAATTCATCCACTGAAAATTTTGTGAGATCCCCAGTCTTCTCTATGGTGGTGACAATCAAATCAAATCTTGAGGGTAAAATTCTCAAGAGTTTTTCCACAATCCTCTTGTCTTCAAGAGTCTCTCGACACAGATCCCATTTGTGTGACCATTCCAATCACATGAGTGAAGAACACGAGTCAATAGCATCTCGTACTCTTTCTACACAGCAGAGTCTCAAAGTCTCTCTCGTGAATCGAAGCCATTGCCTTCACTTTCCACCGACAGTCATTTCAGAGAGTTTCTATGCTTCGACCGGATTTTTAGTCGTCGCTATCCCAGGAAACACACCCTCACACCACACAAGAAGAAAAGAGCCTTGGCATCTTTCTTCTTATTGTTCTTCAACTGTTCTCTTTCTGCTTGAGTTAAAAGAAAAAACTCTGCTTCATTTGCTGGCTCTTCAAAGCCATCCTCAACTAATTCCCATAACTCTTGGGAGACAAATAAAGCTCTCATAGTTATTGACCAGTAGTCATAGTTTTTTCCATTGAATTGTGGGAGATGGATATTTCCCAAACTCATACCTGTGCTAGCTCCAGCCATTCTGCACTCTTAACTATGATCTCAAAAACACTTGACTGTGTATTTTAAAATAACTCACCGTTCAGCAACAGTAACACAAAACTATATAGAGAAATACCTTTGGATTCTTTTTGTCTGAACCTTCACTCTGCTGGAGAGGCTGCTGCAAAAACGAACTCTGTTCCTTCAGCGTATTTGATCTTCAAATAGCCTGGATTGGCTTTGATGCCATGTTGGAATTTTCAGAATTCCAAAACAATAAACAGTCTTCCCTTAACACAGAGAAAAAATTCTAAAATTTGCACACAGTGACAGAGTTTCACATAAAAAAAAATTTCTATTAAAAAACTTTATCACATAGTATTCTCTCAAAGAGGATTTACAAAAAACTGATCATAAACACAATGAATATCATCATATTCATATATGACACTGTTTCACTAAAACATCCACTCGCTGAACACTGCTTTTTCTCGAACACTGCACCCCAAATTCACTTCTCTGTCTTTTACAAAATGCACTCTGCTCTCTGTAAAATCAACGCACTGCTGTGCATATATCTCATAATAAAATTATGGCTCTGTCTCTCCATATTACAAACAGAAATATCTCTGTGTCATTAAGATGACCCAACTACTAAATTTCACCGCTTCAGAAATCTTTAATGGCTGCATTTACTTCTGCCTGCACCGCTTGGAAACGCATTGAAGTTTAATTGACTTGCTGGCACAGCTGTTCTTTCTTCCCGCACTGCTGTTCACATTCACTGTGTAATGAAACCAGTTCTATAGTCTTCCTTTTTTTTACATCTGCACTGCTGTGCCTTTTATAAAAATTACTGTGTATTACAAATAATACAACAGCACTCTCATTTTAACTTTACGGGCCTTTTTAATATATGTATGCATTGCATATATTACAAAAATAAACAACTGATAAAAAATGCAGTGATTTAAAAAAAATTAACCCGCAATCCTTTACCCTGGTTGCAATGGCATATAATGTATGGGCCCTAGTGTGATGATCGGCAATTCCGGGCGTCCACGGCTCCGGCTCAAACTTCAATGACCCCGTGAGACGATGATATCAGCTGCATGGTGTGGGCCTGTCAGATGAGGTAAACTCCGAAACGTCAGCCTCACCTTTCTTCGGACCCCTGTGATTTCTGCCGCCTTCATTCTGCGTCTTCGTGATTAGGAATTAATTTGTGTATGAGATTTGTAAGATTTTAAAACAATCATCACTCTCTCATGCTTATATGAAAATCTTTTAACAAGTGGGGATGCATATGATTTACTCTCGTGATTTCAAGAAGCTTGACGGTCTTTCTAATACTACTTCGACATGGCATCTTCTTTCCATCTTTGTTTCGTGGAATTTGCATTAGCGATTAACCTGTGATCTAGGCCTGCAGTTTCCCTTACTAGTAACTGATCATTATTCTAAATTTTCCGTCACCATATAATGTTTGACATTGTAATTTAATTTGGATATGTAGCGGCTATATGGCACCAGAGTACGCTATGCAGGGACAGTTATCTGTAAAAGCTGATGTCTATAGCTTTGGTGTGCTACTCCTGGAACTTATCACAGGAAGAAAGAACACGGACTATAGTTTGTCACCAGAAATGCAGATTCTTTTAGGATGGGTAAGATACTGTTCCCCTTAGCATTTCGGAGAAAAGAGATCTACCTTAGCTCCACCATGTTATTTAGTTTATCTATAAATCCTTTAACCAATTATGATTGGAAATTTCACTGTTGATTTATTTAACATAATAAAATGACGACCCGTCCTGACTTTGCAGGCATGGAGATCATATGAGGGAGGAAATACGGTGCAGATGATTGATCCGGCTATAATCGAAACATGCGATGATAAGGAGCAAGCATTGAAATGCATTCACGTTGGTCTTTTGTGTACTCAAGCTGAGGCATCGCTTCGTCCACTGATGTCTGCAGTCACTCGGATGCTTTCATCTGACTCTGCGACATTACCTAATCCCACAAAGCCTGTATTTGTGAGTTCTATTACCCAAATCACCAAGCCGGGCACCAGTTCTGGTTCTGGATCGTCACATGCGGCTGCCTCCACAACATCCGCCTCATCTCTCACTCCTCTAGCTCCTTCATCTAACACCTGGGTCTCTATTACTGTATTGGAACCGAGGTAATGCTAATTCCACAGAATTTCATGTTTAATAAAGCAAAGAGTGGTGTACATATAACTGTTGGTTGCCACGCTGCATTGAAGGATGAAATATTTGATCCTTTTCATTATTATTTATACTAGCAATTGTATCTAATGTTGCAAAAGAAACTCTGTAAGAAAGAAGTTAGAAAGAAAGCAATTGTAATTAATTTGATGTGGCCTTATATTTATGTTTTAAAGTTATTGGATATATATTAGCCAAACGCAAGAGCCTAAATACAAAAAGGCCAATGGCACACTATGCTATGTCAGTACTTTTATGGAATCCCCTGTTCCAAAATAAAACTGTAGCATAACAAAAACAGAGAATTGTCAGTCTAATTAGTAATTCGTTATTTCAATTTTCTGAAGTATGTAGTGACGGACTGCTAAAAACACTCATCTTGACCAGTTCAAAACCAAAAGGAAAAGAGATCAACCATTGGCCTCCATGAACTTCTGAACATTAAAAAGCACCCTACCTTTGATTTATCAGTGTTCCGAGCCTTGAGGCTTTGAAGGCGGGGAATGTGAGTTTGTCACGGAACAGAGGATTAGCTTCTAACAATTTCTTTAGCTCTACAAGCATAATGGTCCTGGCCGACTTTGCATCCCCATACTTAGACAACTGTTCATTTCTCTACAAATACCAAATACCAAAACCAACTCACTCCAACTATACAGGACCTCTGAAAGCTAATGCATGATTTCACAGCTTCTTTCCCACTCGAAAAGCCAAATATATAATATAAAGAACGTACCTGAAGTTGCCCAGGGTAAGAAGCTGCGTGATTTCTTTGAAGAGCTTGCAGGCACCTTTGCAGTTGCGAGAGTTAGTTATTTATTCTCCCCTTTCAAAGTTACCGAAGTCCATAGGGCACCTGAAACACCTCGAACTGGTTGTTCTCCATAAGATTAATCTTAAAATTTTGCCGGACGAATTTTGTCACTTGGTGTCGTTGAAACGATTCGAGTTAACAAACTGCCGAAATCTAAATTCACTGCCAGATTCCTTTGGGTACTTGATAAACCTGGATCACATCGATCTGCCTCACTCTTCCCATTTTCAGGTGCTTCCAAAGTCTTTCGGTAATTTAGTAAACCTGAAATACATAGGTCTGTCTCACTCCCTACAGTTGCAGATGCTTCCAGGTTCTTTTGGTAATTTAACTCGTCTTTAATATCTTGATTTGAGTTGGTGCCATAATTTAACCATCTCTAGCGAAATACCGGGAAACATCAGCACACTTGAATATATAGATGTTCCCTATTGTAAGAAAATTGAAATATTGCCTTCGCAAGTAGCAAATCAAAAGTACCTAAAAAAATTAGATCTTAGGAGAACAAACATAAAAAGAAATGCCAAATGAAATTGGATACTTGGGGGATTTGGAGGTTCTGGAAATAGGGAGCCCTTTGTTGCACAGTCTACCAACTTCACTCGGTCAGTTGAAGATCTTAAAGGAATTGAGGCTCGAGAATTGCAGTGAATTGAAAAATTTGCCGCTGTTCGAAGTGATGGTGCAAACATCAAGAACATGGAATGATTTGGAATCATCCAATGACTATTTGCTCTCGTTGACGTAGGGAGAACCACAATTTAAGTACCCGGAACATAGCATTGATAAAGGAAAGTAGCTTTTTTTGGTGAGAGGAATTAGATTTCTTTTAATAACCGCTTAGCATTGATAAACTAAAGTAGCTCTTTTTGGTGGGAGGAATTAGATTTCTTTCAATAACCGCTTAGCATTGATAAACTAAAGTAGCTTTCGCAATTTCGTGCCAGACATAGCATTGATAAACTAAAGTAGCTTTTTTTGGTAGGAGGAATTAGATTTCTTTTAATAACCGCTTAGCATTGATAAACTAAAGTAGCTTTTTTTGGTAGGAGGAATTAGATTTCTTTTAATAACCGCTTAGCATTGATTAACTAAAGTATCTTTTTTTGGTGGGAGGAATTAGATTTCTTTCAATAGCTAACGTTCTTGGTGGCGGTTCTTGATGGGAGGAATTAAATGTCTTTTAATAATTAAAAGAAATAAAAGTATGGAGGAAATTTGATGAGGTGAACTTAATATCTAATACATACAAAACATCAATCAACTAATTAATGGCAATTACATCCATCATTTAAATAGTGTGAATTAAATAATCAATAAATTAGGTTAATAAACTAATTTTAATTTGATAGGAATATTATTATATAAAAAAAATATAATAGATGGAAATAGATGAAAACATTATCACATGAAAAGAAATATGCTTCTCAATTTATTTATTTATTTTTCATTGTAATGTTAGTTAATTTAATGTATTTAATATTATTTTAATATTAATATTAATAATGGTGATATATAATTTTATTTATCCAATTTTATTTTTAATTAAAAAAATGTTATTATAATTTTTAATATGATTTTTTTCCAAAAAAATATATTAATATTGAAATAACTTGTAATACATTTTATTCTAGATTAACATAATTTCTTCATCATAAAGAATATGTTAATGTGAGAATAAGTTTCATTTATACATAACATTTAATATTTAATGATTAAAGAATGTTAGTAAGGTATCATATTGTTATTATGGAAAACACTTTTATTTGAGTGATACAAGATGTCAGTCAAATTAACATCATCGCATATTACAAGCATCTTTTTCTACATAGAGATTACTTTCAAGGCTACTTCAAGGATAATTTCTTTGTATCAGGTCATAGCAATGTAAGCTACTAATTGGGCTTGAATCTGGCCAATAGATGGGGAAGAAAGGTTAGGGAAAAACGAAGGGGCCTGCTTGTTCTCTTTTACCTCCATGGTGAGCATAGGAGAGATAACATCTTTCCATGATGCGAGGAAATCATGGATGGGATGAACAAAGTCTAGGATCATGGGGAGGGAAGGGGAAATCGAAGGAAAAGTACAGACAAGGAGGAGAGGTGAAAGAGAGATAGTATGAAATTCATGAGGGGGCAGTGATAGTGAGGAGGATTCCATAGAAAGATAACACAACTTAACAATGAACAGGGCACTCCTGACAGAGAGAAACATGAGCTGGGCAGTAAAACAAAGCAAAGCGTGAATAAGCTCAAATGGAAGTCATTAAAAACACACCAAACATGAGATGGGTAGTAAAACAAAGCAAAGCGTGAATAAGCTCAAATGGAAGCCATTAAAAACACACCTCCAGAATTAGAAGCCATAGAGAGGGGATGAATAGTCAAAATATGATTAGTTCACAACTCCTACAGAACATTGATAACAAAATATCTAATACATACAAAACATCAATCAACTAACTAATAGAAATTACATCAATCAATTAAATAATGTGAATTATGTTAATAAACTTATGTTAACTAGATAGGAATATTATTATATAAAAAATATAATAAATGGAAATAGATGAGAACATTATCACATGGAAAGGAATATGTTTCTCAATTTATTTATTTATTTTTCACTTTAATGTTAGTTAATTTAATGTATTCTGATTTTAATGCTAATATCATTTTAATACTAATATTAATGATGGTTGACATACAATTTTATTTTTTATTAAAAAAAATGTTATTATAATTTTTAATATGAATTTTTTCCAAAAAAATATATTAATATTGGAATAACTTGTAATACACTTTATTCTAGATTAACATAATTTCTTCATCTTAAAGAATATGTTAATGTGATAATAAGTTTAAGTGCACTTTATAAAGAATATGTTAATGTGAGAATAAGTCTAAGTGCACTTTATAAAGAATATGTTAATGTGAGAATAAGTTTAAGTACACTTTATACATAACATTTAATGATCAAAGAATGTTAGTAAGGTATCACATTGCTATTATGGAAAACACTATTATTTGAGTGATACAAGATATCGTCAAATTAGCATCATGGCATATTACAAGCATCTTATTCCACATCAAAGATTACTCTCAAGGCTACTTCAAGGATAATTTCTTTGTGTCGGGTCATAGCAATGGAAGCTACTAATTGGGCTTGAATCTGGCCAATAGATGGGGAAGCAACGTTAGAGGAAACGAAAGGGGCATGCTGGTTCTCTTTTACCTCCATGGTGAGCATAGGAGAGAAAACATCTTTCCATGATGCAGTGACATCATGGAGTGGATGAAAAAAGTCTAGGATCATGGGGAGGGAAGGGGAAATCGAAGGAAAGTATAGACAAGGAGGAGAGGTGTAAGAGAGATAATATGAAATTCAAGAGGGGGCACTGATAGTGAGGAGGAGGCCATAGAAAGATAACACAACTGAATAATGAACATGGCACTCCTAACACAGAGAAACATGAGCTGGCAGTAAAACAGAGCAAAGTGTGAATAAGCTCAAATGGAAGCCATTAAAAACACACCTCTATAATTAGAAGTCATAGGGAAGGGATGAATAGTCAAAATATGATTAATCCACAACTCCTACAGAACATCAATAACAAAATATCTACAAGAATAAGGGTCATTTAGCCTCACATTAGCACCAATATTTGTAAAAGATTTGAGAAATCTTCATTTTTCAAATAGTGGTGCAAAAGTGATGATAATGTGGGGATACGCAAGTGGTGCTATGTTTTCTGGTGCAAAAGTGGAGTTAGTAAAAAATGTTAAATTTGTTGTTAAATGTCTATGTCGCATTCCATGGTGTATGATGCAAACCACCAAAAACCAAGTGGATCAAGGTATTGTGATGCAAAGCACCAAAACCAAATTTACAAAAATTAAAAATTTATCATAAAAATATCAAAATTATTATTATAATAATAAATTGTATATGGTGCAAAGCACCATAAAATAAAAAATGGTGCAATTTTTTTTTTTATTATTGTTATAATAAAATTGTATATGGTGCAAAACACCATAAAATATGAAATGGTGAAAAAACAAATAACCTCCTTTATTTAGAAAGGTTATATATTGCCAAGGTTTAAAGATAGGCTAAGAAGTTGTATTTGATAATTTAAAAACTACGGCTAAGAAGTTGTATTTGATAGTTTAAAAGCTACATGTCCCTGAGTTTGGATCTTGCTAAGAGTTTGATTTTAATACCAAAGAGAAAATTTTGATCATTTTCTTATCCTTAAATCCAATTACCATAAATATATTTAATTTATATCAAATGTACTACCACAATTGAAGTATCCCCTAGTTGCATCCAAAAATTTTAATTCATTGTGTATAATAAGACTATGGTAGCTTTTTGTGCTTGCTCGCAAGTATCAATTACAAGTAATGGAACAATGTCTCCATTGAACCATTCATATGATTCCGAGTTGATAGGCATAATAAATTTACGTACATAATATCGCTAGTGATCATTTTGGTCAACATGGTATTGATCATGTAAATAAATCATTGCAATAAAAGTTCTAAGTAGTGTCATTTCAATTCCAAGCCTCAAAGAATTTTGTTTGAGTGAAAACTTCAAGATGGCATGATATTTCAAAAATCTTAGTTTTTCTAATCTATTATATATCTTTCTAGTTATGAAAAAATATATTAAATGGATATCTTTCACATTAAATGAATAATTACAAATAAGTAAAAAACAATATCTACATATGATAAAATTTTAAGTATACTATACAATAACTAAAACAATCTTAGTGTATAAAGAAGAGATAATTTAATGAAAGAGAATTAAAGTCTGATTTGTTAAGAAAATTCAAGTATAGAAAAATATATAACTATTGAAACTACTATTTAATATAATAGAAAAGGTTCAAAAACTTTTCTCTTTTTCTTAGGAGGCTAATAAAAAAATGCATCAACTAAAGTAGAGATGATAACAAGAGTAATAATAGCTACACAATCTTTATGTAAATTTAATTTTATTCTTACTATTAAGCTGTATACATATGTTCCAACTTTGATTATCAAAAAATCACTTTTCATTTATTAATATAATGAAATGTCTTAGGTGTCTTGAATTTTTTTTATTATGAAAATGAAAAAAATGATAATGATAATTCATTTGAAATCATATGTATCGTTCATCCTTAAATATTTTCCAAAAATTTTGTCGCCACCT
Source organism: Pinus albicaulis (assembly GCA_034641835.2). Taxonomy (NCBI): domain Eukaryota; kingdom Viridiplantae; phylum Streptophyta; class Pinopsida; order Pinales; family Pinaceae; genus Pinus; species Pinus albicaulis. Next base: position 64,770 of record JAXQQM020070471.1, on the reverse strand, counting down.
ACATGGAAAAAACATAAAAAGAAAATTGTAAACATAAGTTTGTGAATAAAAATACATAAATGAAATAAACGGAGAAAAATGCAAACAATAACTTCAATTGAACTGGAATAAACCATAAAATGTAGAATTTAATGGTATTTCATAAGTAAAGTATCATATTGATCTCAAAAATAATTGAAGTGAACTAACCAAGCATACGCTAAGGTTGAAGCATGATTCAAAGATCATTTTCATCTTCTCTTTCATCATATTGAACAGTTACCTAAGACACATATAAGATAAGATTAGCACAACAATAAATTGTATTAATTGAAACTTTCATTTGCATATATTTCTTTCACACTACAAGGAAAATACCCTCTAGCGGAGGTTATAAAGGAGCTTTTTGGTGTTATAAAATTGGCCAAAATTGTCAAAAAACATTTGCTACAACATCTGTTTTTGGTAACAGAGGTTTGACATAACTTCTAACGGAACTTCAACACAACTAAAAACACTGGGTGGCCAAAGGTTATTACGGATGTGTTTCTCATTGGTGCGCGCATCATGTGTGAATGCATCGTTTCACTTTAGTCGGTACACATCGGTATTGTAAACATACCAAGCACCGGGATGGAAAACAAATTTTTGAAGCCCTGGGGCATTTATCAACGTCCTGGTGCATGCCACCAACAAATACGCACTGGGACGATAGAGGGTGCATGCACCGTCATATTCAGATTATAGTTCTAAAGCACCAAGGCATTTAATACAAATTGTACCGATGCATTACAAACACGACTGCATCGGTGCATTCCCAGGGTATCCATCCGGTGGGGTTAGATGACTCTAACCCCCTTTCCCACAACTTGCGAGAGAGTTGTCGATTGAATAAGGGTGATGTGAGGCTCTTTGTGTAAGTGGAAAGGAGGTTCCTCCCTTGCATTGCTTTGAAGCTAGTTTACTAGAAACTTAGTAAAAAAAAATTGTGCTAAAATTTCTATCCCTTCATGCCTTTAAGTAACACTAATGAGGAGGTGATAATTCTTCTTTACAACATCCATGCATACACTATTAAATCTAGAGGCTATTGATCGAGGTATTTCAATAAAGTTGGGTATCATTGATCTATCTCCACTCTGTAATATTCCTTCTCTTGATTCGGTCAAAGTGGACAGAATCGGTCCATGGTATTACCATGGTATTTTCCCATGGTATCGGCCCATGGTATTTGTTGTTGGTTTCTGAGGAAAATAATAAAATAAGGTCCATCAAGCCTATAAAAGGGGATAGAAGCTAGGCATTTAGGATCATTATGGTTTATCTATCTTATTGTGTTGGGTTGAGAACTTGGCGTGACTAGTTCTAACATTAATCCCGGGACGAAAACACCATGGTGAATTTGTCTGGTGGATCCATCCAGGGTCCACAATTGTGATTCAGTATTGGTTTTCTGTTTTAATGAGCAGCCGAGCATGCCACTGCAAAGGCTCAGATATTTTTTATATGGGCATGTATCTTTGTTTCAGTTAATAATATAAATAAAGGGCTGCATTACAGATCCTGTCTATGTTCATGTTTTTTTTCTGAATGACTTTTTATTGAGAACACTAAAATGTGCTAGTTCTGACTAAATTATTAAGGTTTGGGATCTTATAGTGGTATCAGAGCTGTGCATCCTGCCAGCCTGAAGGCTCTTGACCACAGATCATATTTTTATTTGTGGGATTGAAAATTCTTATTGTAACTTCAATGGGATTTTTTTTTCACCCTAGTCAGCATTTTCCATCTTCGGTGGTACTCGATATCACCCTAGTTGGTCCAGTTAATTAATTTTGTGGGAATTTCCTGCTATGAGTTCAAGGGTTTCTCATGTTTCTTGTAGAACTATATCCGTGAGGTGATAAAGGGTTTCAAGATCTATCCATTCTCAGATCTGTGCATTCAAGTTGTGGGGACTAAAGTCTAGATCTTCCAGCAGAGATCAAGCCATTTTTTTAAAGATTTGGAGAGCTAATCCATTGTTATGATTAGTTTCCAAGAGTTAAATCATTAGTTACTATGAACTCCAATAGAAGGAGACGACGATGCTTCTCTAATGTTCGTGTCGCTCACCATTTAAAAGCCAAACCCACAGAAACCATTCTTCTTGGCGTTGATTGGTTTGATACAGAGCATAACACAATATTACCAGGAGTTGCCAAGATCCTAGTAGGCTTGCATTGCCAACAGTCTTGGCATAACCGTACCAATCCCCTGCAGATCTGAAGAGGAAAAAGGCGCAGGTCGCAGTTAATCAGAGGGCCATGAAGAGATAACCATCACATAGAGCAAATAAGCATCAATTTGAAGACTCATCAAGATATCATCGTCGCAAGCAGGTTTCCTTTGTAATATTGAGGGTCGATACATATCATCAATGGGGGACCCAAATAGCTGCAATTTTCGTGCTAGAAGATAGGAGCCTACAGTAGTTCTGAACCTAGAAGGAGTCGTCATCCATCTAATTAATGATCAAATAGGTGCAAAGATCGCTGGATCATACGGTCATCATACAGGGAGGCAAAAAATCAGTGTGGTCGATTAAAAAGTGGTGTTTCTAGAAGAATCTTGTGGGTGGAGTGAAGTGCCACTTACATAACGACAGTTGGATATCAGAAGTTGCAGGAGCATTTGTTGGGCGATAACGACAATGAAGATTCTTGTCAGGTAAGAAATTGAATTAGTGAATCATATCCACACACAATTGATTTGTACAGTGATCTCTGTGAGGACCATATATTCCCTACGCAAAAAAATCGTGAAGCGACAAGCCAAGACGCCATTCATCCATGGCGCATGGGTTGGGCCCAAATTCCATAAAATCTTGTAGTAAAAGGTAGGTCGAGGACCAGTCATACACGGACCGGCCATACAAGCCACATATCTATCGCACAACACACAAAACAGAGGGCAACAGACCATTTCATCTATAGCGGATTGGGCAAGGGAACATACCTACTGCACTCTGTCTCAGCAGTTCGAGTAGAGTCGTTGCTTTAACGCAGAATCCATCGAAGGAAAAAATCGTGGGTTGTCTTGAGTACCTGGATGGAAATCTGGGCCAACCATCGGCCTAGCACATTACGCCAAGGAGGAAGACAGAGTCGTTGGAGACTGAGCCATGAAGCTGCCGACCTCTCCCCAGCATGCAATGAGATCTTCTCTGAGCCGCTGAAGAGATCAACTGTTACCTCCGCTCCCACGGTGGTTAGCTCGGGCCGCAAATCTTCTGAGCGTCAAATTCGAACTCTTGTGAGTGAGAATCGGTGGGGTTTTACTTGAACCAATAGAAAAGATATTGACGCGGCATAGAATGAAATTATTGTAACCCTTTAGTGGTGTTGCTTTGGACAAAATTTATTTTGGTCGAATAGTGAAATTGAGAGCGATCAAGGGGAAGAAATACAGAAGCAAGCCACTGCATATTCTTTTGTTGCCCTTTCCATAATTGCTAATTGATGCAGTGGAATCCGAGAGACTATAAACACAGAAAGAGCACTGACCATATTCAGGCGGCTGGCCTGAATCTTGAATCTCAGGTTTAATTTATGGTTTGCGCTTTGACGTGGGCACATCATGCATTTGTGAGATATAAAGGGAAAAGCGATGAATGGATGATAGCGGTGGTGTCTACTAATGTTGTTCAAATAAGGGAGGAAATATGGGATTCCAAGTAGATGGGCATCACCAAAGACATAAAGCTCAAAATAGAGTTAGAGTTTGAGTTGTAAAAAAAAAAAGAGTAGGAAGGAAGAAAAGAGGAGGAGGCTTTAATGAGAATATTGAGAAGATGGATTGTCTGGAAGAAATTCTGGAAAAAAATTAGAAAATCCTTGATGAACTAGTAAGGATATATGGTCCTTTAAGCAACCATATCTCCATAGACCAAAATGATAATCAAAGCAGAAGACCATTCTCAAAAAGGGTCCATGTCATTCTGTAGCAAAAGCAACCATGGGAGTTGAAAGAAGGACAGAGAAGAGGAGCTAAGCTCTTCGCACTTGGCTCTGAATTGCAACAAAAAAAATCAGTCATAGACCTTCATAAGTTGGAGGAATCAGACACATATCTATCTAAGGCGGGACAACCAGAATGGAAAAAACTCAGCTGGGCTCTCAAGCCATCCATTCTTGCATTAATACAACCCAAACTTTGGGAACATCCTGATGAAGAAGTCAAGCTCATAGTTTCTTCTTGTCTCAGTAGAATCATAGCTTTAACATCCCCACTATTGCCTTACAATAATGATATCATGGAAGAGGTATTGCAGTTGATAGTAGAAGCTCTTCAAGCGTTGAACAAGATCATGTGTCCTACTTATCAAAAGTAGTGGAAAATTTTAAAACTCATGGCAGAGTTCAGCTTTGGCACATTCATGCTGAATATGGAATGTGACGAGTTGATATTTCAGTTGCTCCAAAACTTTTATACCAGTATTACATTAGCTCACTCAGACCAAGTCAAAGCATGCATGCAAAATATTGTGTCTCTGTTCTTAAAAGGAGATGCTGACATATGTAAGATACTAAGATCCAAATTGTTGACCATTTGAAGGAAGGAACCAAAGGTATCACTAGCTGCCTATGATCTAGTCGAGAAATTGGTCAGGAAAAACATAAAATGGCTCAAAAAGGTGTTGACTAAGAAGGAGTTGAGAAGGATTGATGGAGAAAGCAAGAACAAAATCTGCAGCAAGAAAGAACCAAGGAGGAAAGGACTATGATTTATCTGCAAGGGACCTTGGGCCCTTAACCATTCTTGTCCAGGGGATAAGAAGAAGACAACAAAGACAGAACAAGAGGAGATTACTTCAAATCATGGGGAGTATTTTGTTGCTGGGTCTATTGATCTTCAAGATGGTGAGCAACATCATGACATTATTCAGGGAGGCTTGCAGGATGACAAGCATTTGGAAGTGCATGAGGAAATTCTACATAATGGCATTGATGAGGTAGAATCCTATACAACTAAGTTCGTAGATCCCCAAGGGAATATCCATAAAGAATATGAACAATCAAGTATAAATAAAAGTCCACCAGTGCATCTATGTTTGACAATTGAAAGGGATGAACATATTGTCTCCACAGATGGAGGAGACCAGGGAGATTTGAGTGAGGATCCAACCATAGTGAACTAGCATGATGAGTATGATCATGAGGAGAAACATGACAAACATAATGTGCAAAATGAACCATTCCTAGAGAGTTGGTCAAAGGCTCAAGCTGAAGCTGTGGTCGTGGGGCATTCAGTGCAGTCAAATACAAAGACATTCAGCAAGGCACTAGAACTGCCAGTGAAAGAATTTTGGGAAAGGATCATGCATTTCAAGACAGATCTTATGTTGTTGAATCAAAGAGTTTGGACAGTCCGAGACACTATCTTACAGGAGAACAAAAAAATTGAGGAACTCATATGGGTATGTGTCAAATCATTGACCAAACTATCTAGTATTGAGGAACAACTCAAGTCCCTCACAAGGCCGCATGAGGAGTACAATTGGGAGTTCCATATCAGTGCTCTACAGGAGTACATAGATAAGGCTTGCAACACCAACAACCCACCTTTATACATTGAGAAGATCAGGGCAAAGTTCTCCAAATACATCATGTTGGGTAACCAAGTAGAGCAGCATGAATCGAGCATCGAACAACATCAACATAGTAGATTTGCAGATATTCATTCTTTCCTAAGTATGGATTGGCGAGAGATTATGAGTTGGTATTCTATTGATGGGTTGATTATTTAGACAATACCCTTGCATCATACTTCCTCAGAGTCACTGAAGTGGTTAACTCTCTTAAAGGACTAGGAGAAAATATTGAAGAAAGCACCATAGTTCAAAAAATCTTGAGATCACTTCCTGACAGATTCGACTCCAAAGTAAGTGCAGAAGAAATGAAGGACCTAGATACTCTCAAGATGGATGAACTTCATGGAATTCTTATTGCCTCTGAGATGAGGAAAGGGATCCCAAATTTCAAAGAAGCAGCTTTCAAAGCCTCAAAATCTACAAAAGAAGGAAACGGATGGAATTACAACAGCGATGAATCAGATATTGAAAACGAGTTAGCTCAATTTGTACGAAGGCTAAAAAGGGATCTAAGCTAAAACATAAGTACCCTCTTATTTGTTTCAATTGTGGAAGAATAGGTCATTACGCTGCAAAATGTCCTCAAAAACATGAAGGTGATGATGAAAAGGACTCTAAAAGAATGATGTACAAGAATAAAGGGTTTAATAAGAAGAACTTCTTCTCTAAACAAGATGAGTCTGATGAAGATGAATTCTTAGTCATAAAGAGGAAATCAACTAGAAATGTGCATCAGTACAAAGAAAGCGATGATGAATCAGATGAGGAAAGCAATTATGTTGGAAGCAAAGAAACGCTATTCATGGCATTTACAAATGATGACTCCTCAGAAATAGAAGATGAAAGAAACATGGATAGTTTGCTAATAAGTGCCATTGAAGAAAATGAGAATCTACAAAAGAAGATAATTTCTCTCAAAATAGAGAGAGAGGAAGAAAAAAGAAGGGAAGACTTCTTGAACATCAAGTTAAAAGAGAAGGATGATATCTGTGAAAAACGTGAAGCTGAAATAGTGTCCCTAAGAAAGGAATTGGAGCAAATCAAAAGGATTTGGCAAAGCTCTCTAACTCTTGACAACATTCTTAACACTCAAAGACCTCAACATGACAAGTCTGGAATTGGTTTCAAAGGAGAATCATCAAGTACGAAGAATAATGCCAGAAGTTATGCTGATGTACTCTCTTGCCATCCAAAAGAAGAAAAGTCATCTCAAGTAAAAGGTCACATCTCAAAACCAAGATTTGAAAGAGCAACTCCAAGGAAGAATGTTGATTCAAGTTATGGATACCACAACAGGTATCAAACTATTTTTCTTGGGCATTGTTACAATTGTAAAAAATTTGGCCATCAAGCTAAGCATTGCAAGGCTCATAAGAATGAAACACCAAGATTTAATAATCAACCAAACCAACTGCGTGGGCCTGAAGAGCAAGAACAAATTAAAACTTACAATTCCCTTGATCCTTTGGCTAAGTTTGATCTGTCTTGCTCATTATGTGCTGATTATGATCACACTGAACAAAATTGCCCTCTAAAAAGGGAAAAAGCTAAAAACGTAAACCTCAAAACTGATAAATGTGGCCTAGCTCTATGTGCTCATAGTGAAGAAAATCATTGGTTCGTGGATAGTGGATGCTCGAGACATATGACAGGTGACCAAAAGAAGTTTATCTCATTGAACAAGAAAAATGGAAATGTATCCTTTGGAAGTGGATCTGCTAAAATCACTGGAAAATGAACTGCTACCCTTGTCAATGGACTAGGAAAGGCTCAAAATACGTTGCTTGTAGAAGGGCTCAAACACAATCTCTTAAGTGTCAGCCAAATTTGTGACCAAGGACATAATGTCGTCTTTAGTACAAAAAATTGTGAAATAAGAGACTCGTCCTCAGGAGGGCTTGTGGCGAAAGGAGTAAGAACACCAGATAATGTTTACATTCTCAGTAAAATCCAAGAAGATAAATGTTACTTATGTCAAACAGATGAAAGTTGGTTATGGCACAAGCGATTGGTGCATACAAGTTTTCAAAACCTAGTCAGAATCAGCAAAAATAATGCAGTAAGGGACATTTCAAAAATGTGCAAACCAAATCAAGTTGTATGTGGCCCATGCCAACATGGAAAGAAAACCAGAGCTAGCCACAAAACCAAGGAGTTCTCAACATCAAAACCTTTGGAAATCATTCATGCAAATTTGTGTGGGCCAACTAGAACTCTAGCTCTTCAAGGTGAAAGGTACTTCGCTCTATTTGTTGATGACTATACTAGAATGATGTGGATATATTTCATAAAATATAAATCCGAAGCATTTGAGTGTTTTAAGAATCTTAAAGCTCTTCTTGAAAACGAAAAAGATTCTAAGATTAAATGTCTTAGAACGAAGAGAGGAGGAGAATTCACTTCGAAAGAGTTTGATAAATTCTGCAAAGAGCATGGAATCGAAAGAAAACTTTCTACTGCTAGGACACCCCAGCAAAATGGAGTATTGAAAGAAGGAACCGAACCATTCAAGAAATGGCTAGGACAATGCTATTAGCAGTTGATTTGCAACCAAAATTCTAGGGAGAAGCAGTTGGCACCGCAGTCTATACCTTAAATCGAACTCAACTGAGACCAAATAATGAAAAGACTCCTTATGAATTATGGAAAGGAAGACCTGCTTCGGTAAAATATTTCAGAATTTTTGGAAGCAAATGTTTCATAAAAATAAATGATGACTCACCAGGTAAATTTGATTCTAGAACTGACGAAGGAATATTTCTTGGTTACTCCACTAGGAGCAAAGCTTACAAATGTTACAACAATCGTCTACGAAGAATAGTGGAAAGCATTGATGTGAAGGTTGATGAAGTCCTTCCAAACAAAAGAATTGAAGATCATGAAGTTGAGTCTTTCTTTGAACAAAGTGAAGAAGAACCTGAAAGAAAAGAGGAGAATGAAGAATCCCAAAGTGAACCTCAAAATGAATCTTCACAAACTCCCTCCAAGGTCAAGTTTGTTCAAAGATATCATCCGGAAGAACAAGTCATCGGAAATATAGATGAAGGAATCCAAACTCGAAGAAGAATGATAAGCACCCCAAGAAAAGATGATGTGGCTCTATTATCTTTAATAGAACCTAAAAAAATTTCTCAAGCAAGCAAAGATCCTTATTGGATAAAGGCCATGGAAGAAGAAATGTCTCAAATCGAAAAAAATGAGACTTGGGAACTAGTACCTCGCCCAAAAGATAAAAATATAATTGGAACAAAATGGGTATTCAAAAACAAGATGCATGAAGATGGACAAATCATCAGAAATAAAGCCAGGCTTGTCTGCAAAGGGTACTCGCAAATTGAAGGAATTGACTTTGAAGAAACCTTTGCACCAGTGGCTCGAATAGAAGCCATAAGAATGTTTTTGGCATTTACTTGCTCAAAAGGATTCAAGGTTTATCAAATGGATGTAAAATCAGCATTCCTGAATGGAGATCTCAAGGAAGAAGTTTACATGGAGCAACCAGAAGGATTTGATCTTGCTGAAGGAAAATACTTTGTATGCAAACTAAAAAAGGCCTTGTATGGATTAAAACAAGCCCCTAGAGCATGGTATGCAAAGTTGGATCACTATCTACAACAAGAAGGTTTCAAAAATGGAGTGGCAGGTAGCAATCTCTACATAAAGATGGACAAGGGAAAACTTCTGATCACTCTTGTTTACGTTGATGATCTAATCTTTGCTAGCAATGATGAAGAAATGAGCCATGAATTTGCTCTAAATATGTCCAAAAAATTCGAGATGTCAATGATCGGTGAGTTGTCTTACTTTTTTGGGCTACAAATATCTCAAACTTCTGCAGGCATGTTTATATCTCAGACAAAATATCTTAAAGACATGCTTAAAATATATGGGATGGAAGATTGTGCACCTATGAGCACACTAATGACCACAGATTGTAAATTAAGCAAAGAAGATGATACCCCTCAAATAGATGCAACTCTTTACAGATCAATAATTGGAGCTCTCCTATACTTAACTGCTACAAGACCAGATATTATGCAAGCAGTAGGAATGGTGGCAAGATTTCAATCAAGTCCTAAACAATCCCATCTAGTAGCTGTGAAAAGGATTCTCAGATATCTAAAAGGAACGACTGATTTCGGTCTTTGGTATCCTAAGATTTCAACTCTTATTGTGATAGTTTACTCTGATGCTGATTGGGCCGGAAGCGTTGATGATCGAAAAAGCACCAGTGGAAATGCATTCTTTATGGGAGATTGTCTTGTGTCTTGGCTCAGCAAAAAGCAATCATCTATATCCCTCTCTACAGCTGAAGCCGAATATATAGTTGCTGCTAATTGTTGTACACAAATTCTATGGATGAGGGAAGCCTTGAAGGATGTCAACATAGAAACTAAGCAACCAATTACTATTTTTGTGACAATACTAGCGCCATCAGTCTTTCAAAGAATCCGGTGATGCACTCAAGAACCAAACATATTCCAATCAAATACCACTTTCTCTGTGAACAAGTTGCTAAACACAATATCAGGTTGGAATACATCAACACAAAAGAGCAAATCGCAGATATCTTTAAAAAACCCCTTCCACGAGAAGCATTTGAGTATCTTCGCCAAAATATGGGGGTCATTGCTCTTGCATCACATTAAATTAAGCAGCATGTCAGGGGTACAGTATGTTAAGGGGAGCAGCATGACAGGGGGAGTACTTTGGCACCCCATTGCCATTGATGTCAAAGGGGGAGAGAAGAAGAATATTGTCATCCAATGACAAAGGGGGAGATTGTGAATCCAAGTTGTCATTGATGGCAACAGGTTGATGAAGGAGAACCTAGACTATGACCCTATGATGAATAAGCCTAACAATGAAGATGACCTTGGAGACGGAATTTTACTCTCTGCACATAAATATTCAAGGCCTGTTATAAAGGAAAAACATTTTGGACACCTTGGAGGAATCTTTATACATTAAGTTGTATACCATCTTATAAAGCATAATTTTAGCTTTCCAATGAGCTGTTACTCAGCCAAAATCTGCTAGCGGTTTGAAAGTTATTAATTTTTTAAGTTAAGAAGAAATTTTTTCTGGTCTATGAGCCGACCTCATCCCTCTAGGACAAGTCGGCCTACTTCAAGGGACATGTCTATTCATTGGAGGGTCAAACTTTGTGTATTTATATACGGTCAATCTCCTTTCTTTCAGATAATCATCATCTCAGCTATTGATTACAGAATTCGGTTAAGAAGGAAGGTGTTCATACCTCATGAACACAAGAAGAAAAGACTGAAAAACTATTCTATAATTTTCGGACTGTTGGAGAAGGTTCTTGAACATCGGATCTGTGGTATCTGCTATGGCAACTCACCTCAGTATTCAAACTTCAGACGAGTCACCTGTGAAGAAATTACCCTCGGTCCTATTGCATATTTCAACACAATCACATTTGAACTAAACTCAGTCTAATAAGGAGGGACAGTCACCTATAACAATTTGGTTTTGGCACACAAAATTGTCTTAACATATCTGTAGAGAATGACACAATACCTCGGATTACATTGCCACCTGTAGGAGCTCATTTAAGGCTCCTATCTGTGATAACAGTCGACTATTACTTAAAGCCTGTTCACCTGTAACAACTCAAACAACAGTCACCTATCCTTCAGACCTGTGGATACTTATATTCTCGAAATTGTCATAGTCACTTGAGAGGCTCAGTTTTGAGCTCGGATTAGGTGTTGAAGTATTAAGGAGCAGACTTGGAAGCAGCCCTTCGATATCTCTGAAACGAATTACAAGTAATGTTTGAGGGCAAGTGTTAAACAGTGAAGAACTTGTGAGCCCTCAAGAAGTGAAGAATCTGGAGGTATAAAGAACTTGTGGCCTGGTCAAGAAATTGAAGGCTTGTACAATGAATACTTGAGTTGACTTGAAGAAGCCTCGTGAAGACATCTTTGGAGCCTATCTCTTGACCCTCTTGAGCAACTTGAAGATCCTTGAAGCAGAAGTAACTTGAAGAGAGTTGTTTGGAAGACCTGGTGCAAAACTTGAGCAGGTTATTGAAGACACCTTTGAGGAATTATTGAAGTCATCTAAAGACACTTGTAGAACCTGATCTTGAGACACCATTGGAAACCATGATGCATTGATATCATCATGAGGTGACTTGGAGGACTTGGCTGGGTATTATAAATCTTGTTTAAGACACTTATGTAAGTGCATCTCACATTTTCTCTCTAAAGATTTCTGAAGGATTGGTGTCCTTGGAGTAGGAGCTCCTAAACACAAGGTTGGTGCCTTGAGAAGATAGGGTCGAAGCCCTAGAGGTCGGAGCCTCAACAAAGTCCAAGTTGGTGCTTGGCAAACAGGTTGGTGCCTGTTTCACAAAAAGGGTTGGTGCCCTTCTCTCATCTATTGTATATTATTATTAAAAAGGGATTGAAGTTCTCTTTAATTCTTAATAACATATATATATATATATATATATATATATATATATATATATATATATATATATATATATATATATATATATATATATATATATATATATATATATATATATATATATATATATATATATATATATATATATATATATAATTGTGAAGAATCTAACCGGAAATAATTAACAATTGAAAAGAAATACTGATTCACCCCCCTCTCAGTATTTCCAACAGAAAAAAATCTCTTTAAGATGGTCTAGGTCCCATTGAGAAAGGTTGCCTCTAAGGTGGTGAAAAACATTTTTCTTTGTTACTGCCCTTGAATTATTTAGTGCAGAAAATGATTAGGACAGCAAGAGTTTCTTCATTGTCATATGTCACCAATTTTTTTTTTTGTAAGCGAGGTCTCCTCTTGTTATGTCTTTAATCATCATATGTCATCAAGTGATCTCCAATTCCTACATTGTCCATGTAATCACCATATACGTCATCATGTGTGCCATCAATGTCACCTGTCATCAAGATAGTGCAATGATATGTCATTAAACATATACAGCATCAATAAGAAGGACTCCTTCATCAAGAGTAAGGACATCATCATGATTTCTAGGTCATCTTCATCAAGAGCAAGGATACATGAGGTTATGACATCACAAGAATATTTGCCATCCCAATAATTCCATATTGACATCAATGACAACCTTTACTAACAACCTTAACACCTTCAATATTGACTACAACCTGCAACAGCCCTCCTAATGGAATGATTTTATGTTGATTTTCCATGCGCAATTGAATGGTAAACCATTCCAACTTGGATTCTCCCATGCGCTGCCAAGTTTGCTTAGGTAGGACATTTGCATCGAACCCCAGATCTAGAATAATTTGATCCATCTCATAAGCATTGATCTGCGTGGTCATATGCATCTCTTGCCCCGTCCTCTTCTTATTCTTATAGATTTTGTTGACAACTTTATGTTCTACCAGCAATTGTTCCTTTAATGCGCAGTTATCTAACAGGGCCTGAAGGTTTTCTACCGCCTTTTTCTTGCACAATAACTTAATACAAGCTTGTAAAAATGGCTTGATTTCATCATCTACTCCTGCCTCCTTCAGTGGTCTACCTGATGTCGATGCACCTTCTTCTGCAAACCCTTCTCGTGCTTCAACAAAAGTCTCCTTTGCGCGTTATAAATCAAATCCACCTTTGTTCTCAGGTGCCTTACGAATCCAAAGGTCAATATTCAGATTTTCTACCTTATCTTCATTAGTGGCTACACAGCTCCTAGTGACCACATTCACGCTAGGATATTCCTCGCGAGTTTCTTCTCTGACCATCTGAAGATTCAGCATCGGAGTCTATGTCTTTTTCTCCTGCATCTTACCATCAAAACAGGACAATCTTCTATTACATGGTCAAGTTGTCTATAATACCTACATGATTGTCACGCCGGATTTGGACAGTGGTGCGTGTAGTGGCTAGCATCTCTGCAGTTGTAGCAAATAACCTGCCCCCTTCCTTGACCAACTCATCCACATCCTCTTCCTCTTCCTTTGTTCTGAAATCCACCGTGCCTAGAGGGGGCTGCTGGTGAGATAGGTTCTGCCTGCACTCTATATATTTCAACTTTATCCAACATCATGTCAAAAGTGCGACAGCGCTGCTCATAACGTCCTAGTGATGAACATAATCTACAAAAAAACTGCTTCAACTCCAGTTGATACTTTCCAACCCTTAGAAACTTTTCGAATGTAGACCCGCAACTAGACAGATCGTGCACCATATTAGTCCAGTTGCGCTCTTCAGCGGGCAAGGTCCTTTAGCATTCAAATAATCATTCCAGGATAAAGAATAATATTGGTCATGTATCATAGTCACATTTGGACTCGTTGTAATGAAGAAAAATATTTATTTTGCCAATAAAAAGTCATGGATAAGCGCAAGACCAAGTCAGCCCAAGGAGCAGATCAAATTGGCCTAAAGGGAGGGAATTCGACCCTCAAGAAAGGATATATAAAGGAGAGTACTTCGACTCATTTAGCACACTCACTCAAGCAAGCTCGACCTGTAATGGCAAAGAAGGAAGAAAGTAGTTGGAGGGACAAAGAAGAGGATAGAAGCTGAAATATGTCTAAAGATCATATTCTCTTGTTTCGCGCTAGGGCTTGTGAAGTTGCCAATTGCAGGGGGTCGAAGTTTTGTTGCAAGAAGCTAAAATTCTATGAAGCAGTTGCAAGGGGTCGAAGTCACAACATCGAAGTAGCAATATCGAAATTTGTCTCAAGGAAGATCTTGTTGGGGGCTAGCTTGGGGCTTGGAGAGTTTGTTGGCTTTGGTCTTTAGGTCTTGGAAGTCTCTTTTGTAAGCAAATTCTAAATGAGAGAAGCATTTTATGGGTTTTCCCCTTGGAGGGGTTTTTCCCTGGCTTGAAGCCTATATCTTGTGTACTTTGTCGTGTTGTGATCTTCATTGTTTTGGTAATTGCTTGATGAACAAAGATCTAATAAAGTAATTAAAGGCCAACACATATCACAAGTAATTATCAAGTTAAGGAAAATCATCTAAATACATAAGTCTCCTGGTTTTCCAACATTTTGGAGATTTGTGATATTATCTATGACGTTATTTCTTAATTTTGTTTTAGTAGCTTCATCTTGGAGTCATTGACAATTTATGTGATGCACTTAGATCGGAACATTCCATTCTTGCATATCACAGTCTTTCAACTTTTTCACCCAAGCCCAGAGAAAAAAAAAAAAAAGAAGAAAAGAAGAAAAAGCAAAGACTGGTAAAAAAAACCAACACAAGTTAGGCCTCTATGGCTCATTATTGTGCTTTGACCCAGACCCAAAAACTTTTCCCTCCACTAACACCCCTATAAAACCTTTAAGGATGCCCAAGAAACATAGTAAGATGTATAGACAATCAGATTTAATTGTTTAATGCTTCAAACAATTTTAAAATACAATGTTTGCTAATTTGATAAAGAATTTGATTTACAAAAAGATTATAATGTGTTTAGACTATACACTCACTTGCATGATATATCTTATTCAACTTCTTGAATCTTGAATCAATTATTCAAAAATCAATGGAAAATCAATGGAATTTTATGTATTATGAACTATACTTCCTAGAAATTACCCTTAGCATCTCAATATTTGACTAATTCACTTTTATCTCTTATAATTATAAATGAGGTTTTATCTAGCTCAACTTGTATTTTCCTTTGGCGACATTCTTCAGACAAATTCCAAATCTTGGTTACACATCTACGGAACACTTGCATTTGCAATTATTAACTTTATTTTCTATGTAATCCCTTAAAAATACCACCATATTTCTGCATTATCTTAAAATATCATATTAGATTCAACATGTGTTGGCTAAGTGACGTCCTTTTAACCTTCATTTACAAACCCTGGAAAATTCCTCAACAAGTATAAACCCTCGGACGATTCCTCAAGAAGTAGAAGATTATGTGAAGGCAGAAACACTATCGCTTGCATGGATAATAGTGTTTTGCTTTATAAATATTATAATATTTATTACCTTATTACCTTTTGAAAACTGATAGCACTCATGGGTTTTATTCAACGACCTTTTGAAAACCGATAGCACTCACGTGTTTTATTCAACTTTTAATTATTACCAAATAGCAGCTTGCATTCTTTAAATTAATTATATGTAAGCTCCCTCATCATTTGTACCTTTTTACAAGACTATAATAAAGGATTGCTGAGTCATGGTAGTGATTTGGGTATTTGGCTTTGAACTATATCTCATCCAAATTCCTTTATCTTGAAGTTTAAATTTCAATTTCCAATGAAAATGATATTGGTATAATTTTCCATATAAAGTAGAAATAAATACTATGAACCACCTTAAAGCGTTATATATTTTCAAAGTTTTTTCATCAAAAACTTTAATACTTCACAAAAATATTGAACTTTCTTTTATCACAGAACTGCTAAGACTTGAAAAAAAAAAATTTGATATAATGTAGAAATAAAAATGTAAGTTATTTATAAATACTTTTCCGAGTTAAAGATTCAAATGCATCAATGAATACATTCATCAATCAAGTTCTACCCAGAAAGGAGGCCCGCTACGTCAACTATAGCAAGCAGCAAGTTGAGTTCAGTTGAGATTTTTGTCCAACTCGCCAAGTCATCAAACCCAACAAATTGAACCAGAACAAAACGAGTCTAAAATAACTTATCGAGATTGCCGCAATAAATCATTGTGCACCATAAAAGAAATTCAGATTCATCTCATGAAATGAAACTTTTTTAAATTTGAATTTTTGAACTTTAAAAAAAAAACTGTGCGTTGAGAGGGAGAATTCTCTGATATGAAAACATTTGGACCACATTAAAGGTTAGAATTTGACATGGAAAAATTCCATCATGCACAGATTCATCTCATGAAATGAAACTTTTTAAAATTTTAATTTTGGAACTTAAAAAAAAAACTGTGCGTTGAGAGGGAGAATTCTCTGATATGAAAACATTTGGACCACATTAAAGGATAGAATTTGACATGGAAAATTTCCATCATGCACCATTTTGTCTATCAAATACGGTTGAAATTTTTATATATCCATCTTCTTAAACCACATAATCAATTTACCCATCAATTTTGAAACATATTCAGATTGCCATAAAAGGCCAAACCATCGATCATTTTAAAGGCTCATTTTGGGAGAGGAGCATAACGCGAAAGGTTAAGCTTAATAAATATAAACCGTTGCAAAGGCTACGCTGAATAAATTATAAAACATGTAAAAACATTTGGAATCCCATGTGGAACTATTTCTAAACCTGATCAGAGTTGGTATTTTTTCAATATCAATTAACTACCATAATCCAAAATCTAAAAGGGATCCAAAATGGGAATGAAAACTATCAAAGATTGGTGTTGTACACGAAGTTTGATGATTATTGCCCAATTCTTCTTCAATGTCCTAATTTGAAGTTGTCTTGAACAAAGACACTGAACATTTAGATTTTATGTTTTTGTCTTGAACATTATACGGAATTTGAAATATTTGTGGAAGTTATTTTTTTAAATTCTTCCGGTGCCGAAGGAACATGTTGGTTTAAGCTAAATTTTTTCCATTGCGTCTTTTTTAATTTCAACCCTAGAATAGTAATATTTGGAAATTGCATGCTCCAATTCTAATTATTCATTAGAACAGAATTTAGAAATTACATGACCCATTTCTAAATCTTCAATTGGAGAGTCAGATTTGGAAAATGCATTCTCTGTTTCTAATTATTCAGTTATTGAAGGGAAATTCTTTTATCAAAGACTTCACTGTGGTAAGCATGTCGTGACTTCAGGGACTGGGCTGGTCTAAGAAACCATGACCCAAGGGCATCTATGACTTGGATCACACCAACTCTTCACATGGTTGGATTTTTTGGTGTCTTCTCTCGACTACCCTCGTGTTTCAAACCTTGGCCACCTTATAGAACAAAACCCTCGAAAATCAATCATGCTAGTGAAATTTTACATCAAAACTTCAATATTGAATGGTACATTTTTAGACAAAAATATTCTCTAAAAGGGCACATAAACCGAAAAAAATCAAATAATAAAACACCGTGAGCACTCTAAACTAAGTAGTTTCTAGAAAACATTTAAAATTTCCAAATCTAGAGTCACTCGGAAGAGATTGATGCAAATTTTCCGAACATTAACTTCATCGGGGATTATGCAATATTTTGCGGTGAAAAATGAATCTACGATCACTCGCAATTAATCACGAGTCAAACTGCGCTTACATCAAACGTCTGATTCAACTGCGGGCAGAAGTCAGCGGCATTGACCGAGTTTGACTCATGGTCAACATGAACTTGACTCGCGACTCACTCGAGATTAGTAATTGAGATTTAGAAGCAAATGCCTCGGTTCTAACTTTTAGAAGCCAAAATGCCTGAAAGCTAACTTCTATGTAGTCACCGTGATTTAGGAATTAAGAATTAGTATTTTTGGATCATGTTTGGACTCATAACATATATGAGATACTTATTCATTCATGATATTTTTGGACATCTATTGATATTATGCATTGTTTGGACATGACTTTATTGAATATCAATTAAAATTTATTTATTTATTTATTTAATCCATATTTGTTTATCTTTATTTATTGAATTCACCGCTTTTTTCAGATCCGATTAAAACTCTTCACTCTTTTTGCCTCACCCGATTTATTGTCGATTCCAAGTCTTGTAACATTGATATTTTGGCAAGGTAAGCACCACTAGGGAACAAATACAACACAAAAGAAGCTAGGGAATGCAATATCAAAAGGATTTTTTAAAGATTTTCAGCAAACTCTACTCTCTCTTTTGAAATGCCACAAATAGTCAGCACATTTTTGTCATTTCTCAAAAATCTCATAAACCACAAAAAATACCAATGAGGGGTGCAAAAATGGTGAATATTTTGCTGTATTTTTCAATAGATTGAGTTTTTGCACCAAGTTTGATCAAGAAACTAATTTTAATCTCCATTTTTGGTTAGTAGAATCATTGCCAAACCCAAGTCGTGTGAATTTTTGCTTATATAAAGCCATTTAAAAATAGAAAGAATACGAGATAAACATAGTTTTTTTCAAATAATGCGTTAAATTTACACACCCTATAAAATAAGTATGCGTGTATAACTATAATACTAGCAAAGCAAGATGTTACAAAAATCAAAGAGTGGAAAGAATAAAATTGATACGGTGCTTACAATAATATTGGTTTATAAGCAAGGGCCACCATATACACATGCCAGATCCAGATTCCAAACACTAGTTCAGACATCAATAATGTAACTATCATATATGTTGGCAACTCAAAAATCGAGAATAACTTCTTGATGGACATCTTTATCAAAGGTCGGTCGGTCCAATTGCTGTTCAGTTTCTTCCATAACAACGACTTATTCATATAGATTATAATTACCAAACTCGCTTTCCAATCACAGATCTATACATGGATAGGACTCCTTGAAAGAAAATGCAGCCTTATTTTGGATCGTAGTTTGTGTAGTCGGACCTATTGGTTAGGACTCCTCGGAGGAGAATGTAGTCCATCTGTGTGCACTGAATCCATTGATTACTCATAGTCAATCATTTTTAATAGTGGCAGTTTCTTCCTTTCGCTAAGCAACATTCTATCATGATGTCCATAAGATAAAAATAACGATACAGTAATTTCGTCATTAATGGAATGATTTGCTTAGTAGAAAATATATATATATATAAAAGCCAAATAGCTATATATGAATCCACTAATTAGTAAATGTTACTCGTATTGGATCATTTTCAATAGCAACATAATGTCTATAATATAAATATGAAGGTAAAGTACACTCCGTCACTAATGGAAAGATTTGCTCAAGTAGCAACATATATGATACAAGCCGGCATAGTTAAACCAAAGGTTTATAAAAACATCCGTCATCCTCATGAGATCCAAAAGGTGGTTGATTAATGCTTTTGGCTTTTGGTAAGAATTTACAACTTCAACACTCATTCCTTTTCCCATATGTAAACATAAAGTGCCACTCGCTATCGCTTAGTCAAGCAAAATCCCAACTGCCTTAGCTTCGCAAGCTAGCAAAGCGAACCACAATAATATGCCTCCCAACCACGAAATAAAGAACCGTGTTTTACTGACTTTTGAAGTGACTAACCTAACAAATAGTGTTGCAAAACCTCTTCAATTTGAACAATAGTCTCAAAAATTCTAATCATCACAGGGATAAAGCTGCACAAAGCGTGCAATAACTTTGAATTCATAAGCTAAATTAGGCAGGACCCTATTAACAGAACCCGGGCTTGAGTCCGTGATTCTACAAGCCAACCATGTTACTTTAACCATAGCATTTATGGTCATGTGACAATCTTTGGCATATATAACCTTGAGATTGACGTCCAAAATCGCATGGAATATTAATCATTTATCAATATATGTTCAATCAATAGGTAAAACTAACATTTTCTAACATATGACTCATCTCGCCTAATATCCAACATAGTTATTAACATAAAGCATCGGTGAACATTTAGATCCATTTATGCTTGATAAATATATGAATTGTGTCTGGTTTATTTTATTATAAATTTTTATAGTTATTATGGTCACTTTTTGTTTTTTGTTTTCGAGCATCATGGTCGCTATTTTTTAATTTTTTCATGTTTATGAACTTCAAATTATCTTCAATTTAGTTTATTAACATTAGATACATCACACATCTTCCCAGAGCGCAAATGCACTTTACATCACAGGTACTTTAAATGACAAAAACATATGGTTTTGGGGGAATAATGGTCTCCAATTGTTCATAATCATCATGTTATCCACAATTTTGTCACCGTATCGATGAAGCAATGTGCAAAAGTTTTCAAGAATCAAAGTCATCACGCATAAATATACCATTGTAAACCCAATATCCACAAGTTTTATTGTAAATGATGCTAGTATGACCATTTAATTATGTAACAAAATCTAGGTGAGCCTCTGATTTTGGCAAAGAATTTCATTCTACGAAGTTTTTTAACCCGGCCCGAATTATGTGTGTTTGTAAATGTCGGGCGGGAGGTAACTCCACAAAATGAACCGTGAGATTTGATTGAGGGTGCTCATGAACATATACATGGAAGTGAGACCGTTGGGATTCATTTCCCAATGTCTCTTAGACTTCCTTATTTCCTATTTTACACTAATGTACACTCTCACCCAATCCTCGTGACAAATGTCAACATCCCCCGCCCCCTTAATCAAGGGATGTTGGTGAGTCTAAGCATCGTTCCGAAATTTTTCAAACTTTTCTCTTTCAAGCGCTTTGGTAAAGATGTCTGTAGTCTACTCATTTGTGAAACAATGTCGTAGATGGATAGTTTTGGCCTCAACATGATGTCGAATCAGATGGTATTTTGTATTGATGTGCTTCGTTCGATCATGGAACTTTGGGTTCTTGGCCAACTTTATTGCAAAAGTGTTGTCGATCATGAGTGGAGTTGAATGCATTTGTTTCATTTGCAAATATTCTAGGATTTTCCTGAGCCACACAATTTCCTTTGTCGCTCAAACATTTCGCTGCCACATATTCTCGCCTCGGGTCAGCATCGTTGAACCGATCGTTTGCGTGATCTCCCAAGAGACAACTCCCGATCCAAGACTCTGTAGTATAACCTCGAAGTAGATACCCCAGTTTCTTTGTCTCCATCAAAGTCTGAATCGAGTATCCAATCAAGCTTAGTCGCCCACCTGTGTATATTTGAGTCCAAAGTATTGAGTCCCTTTCAAGTATTTTTAGAACTCTTTTTTGCGGCAGTGCATCAATGCTCTTCACAAGGTTTTTGCATAAACTCTGGAGAGGATTCCAACAACAAATGAGAAGTCCGGTCTAGTAGTAGTCGTGTAGATGACACTTCCTACAAGTTGTCTATACTTAGTTGCATCCTCAAATTCCTTCCTTCAATGGATGTGAGCTTCAAGTTTTGTTCCATCGAGTGGTCAAAGGATTGCATTCACCCATGCCAAACTTGTTCAATAGATCTCCAATGTACTTCTTCGAGAAAGGAATATAAATTTAGGATGTTGAGTTACTTCAATACCAAGATAGTAGTGAACATAGCCCAAATCGACCATTTCAAAACCTTTCTTCAATTCCTTCTTTATGGATGCAATATTACTCTCATTGTTCCCTGTCATCAAAAGATCATCTACATACACCACAAGATATAAAACTGATTTTCCAACCTTCTTAACAAACAAAGTTGCATAATCAAGATCAAAATGTTTGAAGTTAAGTTTCAAAAGGATGCTCGGCGTTAATTTCTATACCAAGCTCGTGGTGCTTGCTTGAGGCCATACAAGGATTTTATAAGCTTGCATACTTTGTGTTCTTGGCCCTTCACAACAAATCCTTTCCGGCTGGAATATAAAAACCTTCTCCTTTGGATCTATCTTCAAAAAAGGCGGTTTCTACATCCATCCGATGGACTTTCCAACCATTCGAGTTGTTAAGGCAAAGAGTGTCCAGATGGTGGCCCATTTTGTGTGTGCAAAAGTTTCCTCATAATCGACCCCTTTCTGTGCAAAACCTTTTTCACAAGCTCGTGTTTGAGCTTGTCAAGTGAGCCATCTCTGCTTTTACCTGTTCTTGTAGACCCACTTGCAACCAATTGGTTTGGTTCCCAATGGAGGATCAGCACAAGCTTCCAAGTGCCATTGTTTATCAAGGCATCATACTCCTTTGTATCGCTTCATTCCATTAATCATGGAAAAGCGGCTTCTTTGAAGGAAGTTGGTTTAAGATCCGTAGACAAATTCAATTCACAATTATAAGCAATATCCATATCAATAGGTGAATCAAAATCATCTACATCACCTCCATTTTTCCCCCGATGGAACTTCTTGTTCCCTGCTCTTTCTAACCTCATCGGGACAAACATTTTCCGGTGTCTTTGTCCCCAACCTAATCGCCTTTATGAATGCTTGGTCGTAAAGCACTTATAACCTTTATGATAAATCCCTGTCAGCCCTCCCTTTACTTTATTGTTACCAACCTGGGCACCCTTCTTTATCAACCGCAGACCCTCAGCCCCAAAACAACCAACTTAAGAGCTTTTTCCACCGCCTTCCAAGCATTCAGTGGGAATCATACTTACTTATTATTTTGGTACCACTATTCCCCACCGATACGGCCGAGCCTTGCCGATACTCTTATGAATTATCACCAACAAGATTACCAGGAAGATCTCTCGCGATCCTTGCATTAAAATTTTTTACCAACTCCTCGTTTAACCAACCTTAGGATGACTTACCTATCTATGCCCCATAGCACGACTTCATTGGCTATTGACAACCTCTCCCCCTCTCTTTATTGGGGCCCCTCCCCCTTCTCGGTCGGGAGAGTGGGTTCGTAACCCAACCCTCTCGATAACAGAGAGCAAGCCCCTATCGTCGCTTCCACCTTCCCACAAAGCGCTGCTCATTTCACCGGAGTTGAGATTGAATCAAGATTCGCAATTTCTGTCAATCACATCATTCAAGGTGTCATCTATGGTTGGTTCTTCATGCGAGGGAGAGAGTGCTTCGGAAGAAGATTCCATAGATTGATTTAGTATAGGAATCCCCTCTTCAAGATGTGGAATCTAATTATCAAATTCTTGAAATGACTTTGCATGTGTGAATCTATCCAAGCGACTGTCGCCGCTCAACAACATCGTCAATCTTGGCGCATTCGAGGAATATGACATCTCTAGATACTACGAAAATCTTATTGACTTCATCATAGAGACAATATCCTTTGGAGGTATTGGAATACCCCAAGAAGATACATTTTCAACTTCTAGCACCAAGTTTATTTCTTTGAATCTTAGGTATCAAAGCATACTGTGGAACCAAAGACAGAAATGATTTAACGAAGGAATGTGGCCATGCCACATTTCATAAGGAGTTTTATTTTCCGATTGTATTAGGACACCTATTCTTTATGTACACAAGACATAGAACTGCATTAGCCCAAAACATCAATTTTGACATTCTTGAAAATCATCATGGAGCGAACCATATTTAAAATTGTCTCGATCATTCTTTCGACTACACCATTCGTTGGGGATTATAGGGCACTGTTATTTGATGTTTAATCCCATGTTGGCGAAGATAGTTTTCAAATTCGTTTGAAGTGTATTATTTTTCCATTATCGATGCGCAAAGATCCAATATGAGTTTGTGCATCATTTTTTAATCCATGCATGAAAATTCTTGAATGTTTGAAAAGCCATCAGATTTGTTCTTCAATAAGTAAACCCAACACATTTTGGCGTAATCATCAATAAATGTCATCATACATTTATTTCCATTTGTAGAATCAACAGGCATGGAGCCACATAAATCTGAATGAATAAGCTCAAGTTTTATATGTGCTCTCATGTGAATCATGAAAGGATTTCGTTTGCTTTGCTTTCCTAGAATACAAGCAACACATTGCTTAAGTTTCCTAGGAATTATAGGCAATCTAGAACACCATTTTTTTTCAACAATCAAAGGTTGTCATAGTTTAAGTGTCCAAATCTAGCATGTCATAAAAGACTTGATGGGAATGTACCTTTCATCATAGTCGTAACTAAATGCAAAGTTGTACATGAGCAAAGGTACCTCGCGCAGATAGGAGTCTTCCTTCTTCCATTCCTCTCAAGAAAAGTGAGCAATCGATCCTTTTTCGACCTCAACTCCCTGTCAACAAACATGTGAATGGAGTGTCCTTGCCGGCGAATGTGGACCAAGGACAGCAAGTTTCTCCTCAACTCAGGAGGTATAGAACCTCATGTAGAAGATGGTCCGGAAGACCGGGCAACTTAAAGCTTGATTGTGCCAAGCCCCGATGGCTTGAGTTTAGATTTGTCTACAAAGTATACTCGCTCCATCAACCTTGTCGATGAAATTTCTTCAAAAAAATATTTTCTAAAAGTCATGTGACATGTTGCTCCCGAATCTAGCAACCAATCATTTCTCCAAGAAGTAAGTGAAGCATTAAACAAATCTTCGCCATTTCTCCAATGTTACAATGTGCTACAACATAATGAGAGGATTCAGTGCTTTACCTTTGTCTCGAAATGAGTTTTACCTTTTTCTCTGATTTCCTTGTTGCTCAATCTCGTCCCAAGGCAACCTCATGTAGATGCATCATGCCAATCTTTACTGCGGTTGTATGTAATGATGATCAGATTTTTCACTTTGAGCTTGTCTGCTCCTTCTTCCTGAAATTTCTTTTTCCTCTTCCTCTTTCGACCCACTTCTTCCTCTAGAAGAATCTTGAGCATGATTCTTCTCTCTATGTGCGAAACATTCATCTTCTTCAGGAAGACGCAGGTGTTGTCTTCTTTCTAAAAAGCCTTTCTCTCTTTTTGCAAACTTTCTCTCAAGGGAATCAAAGGTGATCTTCATGAGGTTTCCACTTGCTTGCAATGACTCAAGGTAGTGTGAGTAAGTGATACAATGCCTTAACATAAGCTATGAGAGGTATGTCAACTTCTACACCAATACTTTTTTAATGTCATGGATGATACATCTTACTTTTTGATGCTAAAGCAAGAGGGTCATCATTTTTCAATTCAAGGTTAAATAGCTTATTCATTAATTGAACAATTTCAAGTTTCGGGATGATGAGTCATAGAGTTCTTTTAATTTCCTCAAGGCTTCATAGGCATTTGAAAATGGTGTAATATGGCGACTCACCTCTTCATTTACAAAGGCTGCAATCAAGGCATAGACCTTGCAATTCTTATTTTCCCAAATGGCAATTCCTTGTTTGAGGTGGGCTTTGTCCGTGCCTTGTCTCCTTCTCCTTCACAAATTCCTCTCACAAAACTCATTAAAAAATGAGTGTGCTTGATTTTCCGAGACCACTCAAGATAGTTCTCCTTGCCAAAGAGAACTACTCCCACAATAGATATGAGAGAATGCATTGTAAAAATGTACACATGTTGTCTCATTGGAAAAAGACTCAATTCTCGTGTAAAAAAATGTATTCTCGCTACACTCAATTTCGGTGTAAAAACAATTTTTTGTAAAAAGAGTATCCGAGGTTTTATCCGGGAGGCCGTACCCGGGCGAGGGCTGGGACTTGAGGAGGCCTGATAAGGGGAGGTGCAACGAGGAGGGAGCAGGGGGACAGTGCCGGAGGAGGGAGCAGAGGGAGCAAGAGAAGAGAGGAAGCCCGTAGGGCGCCGCGAAAAGGAGAACGCTGCGGGAGGAGAGCAACGACAGGGGAGGAGAGCGAGGACGGGAGGGAGGGCGGGCAGCGAGAGCAGCGTAGGGGAGCCGGCGAGCGACGAGCCGCATGAGGGGGCTCTGCGAGCGTCGTGAGGGAGCCGTAGGCGCCGCACGAAAGAGGAGCGACGATGAAGTTATGTGCAGGTGGAGAGGAGCGTTGTGGAGGGTCGAGGGAGGGTCGAGGGAGGGTTGAAACAATTTTTGAACGCAGCAAAACAATTTCTCAACGCAAAACAGTTTCTAAACGCAACAAAACAATGCATAGGATTTTGTAGGAATATAACAAATGTGTCACCGCAAAATATGGCAGCGGCAGACAATTTTGCGTAATGGAGGGAGTTACAAGGGCAGGAAGCCAAAAATAGAGCTAGCTCTACTACCATGTCGTGCCAAGAGGTAACTCCACAAAAATGAACCGTGAGATTTGATTGAGGGTGCTCATGAACATATACATGGAGGTGAGACTCGTTGGAATTCATTTCCCAATGTCTCCTATACTTCCTTATTTCCTATTTTCACACTAATGTACAATTTCGCCCAATCCCTTTAGTATTAGGTGTCAACAATAAACACGCCTAATCGTGCAAAGTTTTTCTTCCAGCTTAAACCCAAAGCTAGGGTGGAATTCGTTGACAAGGTCTTGGGTGAGTCCTAGTGTTTTATCGAGTCTATTGTAAAAGTGTGTTTAGAAAGAATTTTAGTGCATGGTCCTCGCATCCGTGACACCATGGCTAAATTATTTTATTATAAACACACTTGGTTTCATACTAGATAAAGCATCTGTCGTAGAATTGGGTAAATTATGGAGGGTCTATGTCTAATGTGTTTTTCCCCTTCTAAGGGTTGAATTAATTAAATTTTCTGGCTAAACTAAATTAAAATCCTAAGCTGTTAAATTAATTAATTTTGAGTCAAAAAATAATTATAGAGAAATTAATTTCTCTCCAAGTGGAAAATAATAAAAAATTCGTAGGTCAAAAAGAAGACAATTTTTGGAGGCCCCACCAAGGGAAAAATGGATATTTTAAGAAAAATTGCACCCTTGGACCTTGGTGGTTAAATCAAAGTAAAGTTTTGAGGAAATTATCCAAAATATTAATTTTTGGATTTTTAATAAAAAATGGTTTTTTAAGAAAAAATCGATTTTTTTCCTCAATTAAAAATTCGACGGTGGAGATTAAAAGAGATGATCGGTTATTTTTCGACGCCACCGAGATCATTTTGACGAGGATCAAGCCAACTAGTCGTTATTTTCTCAGATGGAAGAGTTTCTCTATATAAAGAGGTCATTTAGCTTCTATTCGATATCTTTGGACAATCTTTGGATGAAGTAATTTTGTAACCTGGGTATTGAGCAAATCGGTTGCTCCGCTAGGAACATTTTTTATCATAATAGAAAGACTTTGGGGTTCAATTCATCGTGTTCTTCTATCTCGTTGATCTCGTGGTATGTGTTAGCTATGTGTTTATCCTATATTGTGCCGCATAATTTCTTTAAACTCGTTGTTTTATTCGTCGGTGATAAGAACATTCTATTGATACTAGTTATCTTAGGTGATTTGATTCACTTTATATGAAACAATTTTATCTTGAGAAATTATAGAGATTTACGGCACGCTAACTCCTTGGAATCCAAGTTCACAAACCCGTGGGGAAGAGCCGACATTGTTTGGGCTCTAAGCTTTTGTTGTGGTGAATACTTTTTGCGAAGGGTTTTTTGGCCAATCTATCTTTCGAAATAATTCATCCATTGCAATTTATTTAAAAAATATTTTTCATTATTTCATCTTGGGGCTAAAAAGGGAACTAATTTGCTAATGAGAGCTTGTAATTTAAATTTGTAAATATTGTAAATATTTGTACATTATTTTCTAACCCTTGTTTTGTTTTGTAGCACTTGGGTATTTGGGGTTTTAAAATTTTGTATATATATTTGGGGTTTAGAATTATTTTATTCATTTGTGTAGATGATAGCTCAAGGGTTTGAAGCAGCAAATTATTTCTAGGCTATTCATCCAAGCAAGGAGGGTTGATATAGGCCCTTGGGGGTAAGATCTAGCCTCCCCACAATCAAAAGCGCACCTCAACGTCCGAAAGCTGAAGAGGGAATTCGTCCAATTTTTGAGACCCTAAAGAAGTGGATTTTGGGCATTTTTGTGGAGAAATCTTGTGATTGCAGGGTTCTAAAAATTGTTTGAGGCCTCTAAGAACTTGTCGTCTTCTCCTCCAGCCTTGTCGTGATCCCTCTTTCTCTCATCCATCTAGCCACTAGCCTTTTGGGGCTAGTCATTAGCCATAGAGGCTCTCTTCGATTACGCAACGATTTCTAGGGCCTTAACCCTAGGCCGAAAACCTTTTTTGGGCTTGTCGTGCCCTTGGAGAGGCTCCATACCCCCTTGCCTCCCTCTCTTGTTTAGCCGACACTCAGCTACCTTCTCTTAGCCCTTGGCTCTCCTCCTCCCCTTTCGTGGCCTCTAGAAGGCCTTTAGCCCTCTCGTCCCTCCCTTGGTGCCCTTGGCACAAGCCCCTAAAGGGCCTTTCCCTAGCGCTATCACTACCTAAGGGCTTTCCCTTGCCCTATGTCAGCTCTTTAGGACTTGACGTCAGCCCCTTGTCGACTTGTTTCCCTCACCCAAGGTATTTTCTAGGCCCTCTTCCTCCGTCATTGCCCTTCTTTGGCCTCTAGCCTCATTTTTGTAGCTTCTAAACCTAGTGTTGGGGTTTTCCTAGCCCGCAGTAGCCTTTCCCTAGCCCCATATTCAGTCATATCTGATTTTTTGCATTGTTTTAGTGGACTAACATCTTGTTTTACATTGGTTTCTCTTGCTAACATTGTGGTTGGCAGAAGTAAATCATATGCAAGTCTTCTAGCCCTCATCTAGGCCCTTAGGCCTCTTGGTTTGCTTCTCTATCCTTCAATCTCCCCTCTCTGATTTGCTACAGCCATTTATTTAGTCCCATATGATTAAATAAAAACATTAAAAGTGACCAAATATCATTAAGCAAACACTCAACTTCATTAACTAATCATTAGAGTTCATTTGACACTAATTGTTTTGGCACCTTGTTGAAATTTTGGAGGATTGAATCATTGAACTTCGCAGTTAATATATGTCCGATATATGCTCCTTTAAGGTCTGATCTGAATTGTAAAAGTCTGATCTATAGCTTATAAGTGGTCATAAAACTAATTGGCGGTCATTGGAAGGTCTCTTGCTTTGATTTTACGGCTCATTCTTAACATATTCGCATCATTTTCTAAGGGTTGATAATAATTTACAAGTCTGATATAAAATTGTAGATCTTTGAAAATAAGATTGCAGCAGTAATAAATTGCATTTAAGGCTCTAAAAGTTAACTAAGGAACAAATCTAATTCATGAGCATCCATTTGTTGAAGTGATTTGGGCTTAGCATTTGGTCAAAGGTTCATTAGTGTCTTATCATTTTTTGCATTAGCATTTTGCATTAATAGAATTGTGCACGTGTGTTGCTAACTCTTAGCTAAATTGCTCTAATGAACACATTGTGGATTAATGCTCTTTTCTCTCATTGGTAGCTAGCATTATTGTGACATTGGTTCTAAGGAATACTTTCCGCTATCACATTAAGTGGATAATTAAATAATTGGTTACATTGTTTCTTTCTCATAGTCATACTAATAAGCATTTCTTGTGGGAATTTCTTTTCATGACAAGTGTAACTAATACTGTGTATTGCAAGTGAGCTTCAAATCTAAGATTATAACCTTGCAAATCTAAGTCACTCTTAAGGCACTTAAATTGGCAATCATAATCGTGATAAGAGTAATCTTGTTAATCTAAACAAATTGCTAATTGTGTTTGAGATCTCTCCCTTGTGTATCTAATTGACATAATGGCACTCTATTGTTAATTGGCATTCTTGCATTGTTGAGAGAAGAATTGTATTTATGGTTATTTCATGAGAAATTTTCTATCTTGTTCTTGGCATTGTTTTGGCACCTTCTATCTTGTTTCATTAAGTATTTCCTCTTTTAGTGAAGATTGTCATTACACATTGACTTAAGTACATCATTGTTCCGAGTTGAATATCGTTGTGACTTGTTTCTAAGTGCTTAAGACATTTAACAAATCTCACTAAAAGTAACTCTCTCATCTTGCATTTGCATCCTAGTACTACTTTGTGTTTAATTAATTTACCTCCAAGCATAAAACGGGTTGAAAGACTCTAAGACCACTTTTTTCATCTAGCTTGTGAACCCTAGAACCTCTTTGGTGGTTAACACGGTGACCTTTGCGGCACAAAGTCACGGTCTCGACAAATAAGAAGGCATTGGGTGGTCTAGATTCTCAAGGGAGGTATCGTTAATATAGCCATTGCTATCTTTCCCTAGGCTTCTCTCCACAACCTACTCTAGAGACTAATTTCAAAAATAGCTAAGGGAAAGGATTCATCTAGAGTAGGCATCTAACCTAAAATAAACCGGATCTTGCATTTCACTTAGTTTCTTAGGTGTTGTGCATTTCATATAGGATAGTGAAGTCACTTCTAAAGCAGCAAATGTTCATCCGGTGGTTTGGCAGATAATTCACATAAAGCAAGTATTTTGACACAATTTTGGTCTTTAAAATAATGTAATATAATCATTAAACCTTCTATATTAACCAAGTTGTTAGCCATTCAATTGTGTCTCTCGGACTTGTCTGTTACCGATGGGTCTCTCCATCTTCACATTTCATAGAGACTACCACCCATAACCTGTTGTAGGGAGACAACTAGAATAGAGAGTGGGGGATTAGAGTGAAAGCCCTCGTCTTGATCGTTGTCACCACGACTTTGTAAAATTTGAGCGACACAGCATTTTTGCATCGTTGTTGGGGATAAGTTTATCTTTTTCTCGATGTTTTAACGACATTTTTTCCATCTTTTCAATTTATCATCTAATCCAATGAAACGTCGCATTTTTTGGCACTTTTCGACCTTTTCATCTTCATCATCACAACATCCTCTCGCTTTCGATCCGCACTTGGACGTTTGGGCTAGTTTCTTGTTTGGGTGGTGACTCCACTTACTCATCCATTAACAAGAGCCTATACTAGATGGTACCACTGTTACCTTAATTAAACATGCTCCTAATCTGCTAAAGGCTCTCATAGTTCATCTAAACGCTGTTTCTAGTAGACAGCCCATCTTTCTCGGATAGGAAGCCCTCCCCGATATCCATTTACTCTTCCTTGATCTCGTTAATCAACCGATCATGGATCTTTTCGCTTTTGAAAATTTTTTCAATCCGCAAGGATATCCTCATGACCTTCAGCATTACGGCCTAGATAAGATACCTATGTTTTTAGGGGAACAATGCGATCAATGCAAAAATCCCATCTCGAAAAGTTCACAACCTTCCTAGTTAAACATGCTAGAGGAGTTGCATATAATCATGAAGATGTTAAGATGAGCCTCTTTGTTCTCTCACTAGAAGATGATGCATTATAGTTGTTCTTGGATGTTCGATAATTCTTTCAATTCTTTAAAAGCCCCCATCAATGCATTTAAAGATAAATATGGAGATAAGAGAGAAAGAAGGTACTTATTTAAAGCTAGCAACTATATTAAGAAGAATGAAAATGAGACAAACTTTGAAGAATTCAACCGAGCTATGTTGCAGAAACGTTGGTTCGGAGTGCTCGCCCGAAACGGAAAACAAAACGCGGAAACGCATTTGCACAGCTTGAAACGCATACGGCAAGTTTCGCACGGCTAAAAACGTGGCCGGTACGGCGCTGAAATGTTTTTCAAGCCCATACGGCCAGGTGCTTCCGACGAAAAAAAAGGTGATTTTTTTTCTTTTTTCATTTTTTAAATTTTTTATTTGGCGAATAAAACAACGTGTGGATGTTTCTAGATGTCTCTCACAAGTTATAAAAATACTCTCGCCTCAATCTCTCGTCACACAAATTGAGCAAGTCGTTTCACTTGGAAATGGGTGATTTTAGAAAGGATAAAAGAGAGAATAGAGCAAGAGGTTTATCAAAGTTATTTTTGGATATTACTAATTTCATTATGTGATCATTTGTAAGTAAATGTCATGTTAGTAAGTTTATGTATAATTGATAGACTTATAGTTTATGCAATGACATTGGACACTGTAATCATGTTAAATTTGGCAAACTAGGGCCAAACTCCATGTTGCATCGCTCATATGATGGAGATGATATTTTTGTTGGATTCCTCTTTCGGGAGAGGTACAAGCTTGATCTAAAGATCATCTTGATCGGATGAGAAGAACATTTATTTTGAATTTATTGTCCACATGTGCAAGGTCACATGCCTAATAGATGTGTCACACACCCTCATTGATGGATATAAATTGGAGAGACTTGGAGGTCATTTTCTCATCAACTCATCACACATTTTCTCATTGTGATCTGATTGGTTTGATAGCCTTTGGAGGCCTTTTTTCCCCTCACAAGTGTGGAGCTAAACTCGCTTGATTTCTCGCGAATCTATTTTAGGCTTTCTCGCGTCAGCTGCTGACCAACGTTGACCGTGGTCAACCCTTGGTCGTTTGACCTCCAACGTCTGCAAAAAATCCAATTTTAGGAGGTCGCATCGTTGGGCACTAAAATCGAGGAATTTCCGTGCTACTTGGACCGAAGCCCTAATTTTCAGCTACGTTGACTTTCTGCTGTCGCCCCGCATTGACTTTGGGTTGACTTGTGATGAGTTGTCTTTGAGCCACTGTGGGTGTGACACATGAAGGATTAGTCGCATCGAGAAAGACTTTGTTGGTTGAAGCATCTTCGTTGACTGCCGTAACGAAACAATATCTCATATCTTTGCCGGACAAAAGGAATTGTAAATCTGATCTATATTTGGCTTGTCTTCTATTGATCTATTATTGTGTTCTATCGGCATTTTTACTTTCATGTTTATGTGATTGCTATTTTCTATCGGGCCTAAGAAAGATTGAAGTAAAAGTGCATCAAGCATAGAACACCATGGTTATCTAAATTTAACATGGAATCGACATCGAGGTGAAGACAAAGTCCAAGAGTCCAAGTTGGTGTTAGAAGCAATCTCTAAAGAAAGAAATCCTATCAAGGACAAATGGCCTCCTCAACCTACAAGGGTTTCAAGCCCCGATGATAAATTGACGATAAGCTCGATTATCATGCATGGAAGATGTCCTTGGATTTGGTGCTAGAAGATCAAGATGTCATGGACTATGTGCAGGGGAAGATTCAAGAGCCTCCATCAAATGCAATGCTGTCGCCACGAAGACGAAGTATAGAAAAGGGGAAATCAAAGCAAAGATGATTATCGAGATTTATCAATTTGTCAAGGTCGACTACATTTGTAATGTAGGCTCACAAGCGAAAAAGATGTGTCACACACCCTCGTGTGATGGATATAAAAAGGGAGAGACACAAACCTCATTTCGTCAACTCATCTCACACATTCTCTCTCATCCGATTGGTTTGTACAGACTTAGGGCCTTTCTCTCTCCTCCGCACCTCGTGAAGGACAAGCTGAAATTTCAAGCATCGTGTTAAGGTTTTCTCGTGCGAGTGTTGACTTTTGGTCAACCTTGGGGTCGTTTGACTTCGATCTCCTGGACAAATTGCATTTTTTGGGAGGCCGAATTTGGTGGCACATAAATCGAGGTGAAGGGACTCGATTTCCATCATCGCGTTGGCTACAGCATTGCTGAAGTTTGACTGTTGTCGTCGACCGAGTTTGATCGAGGTAATTCGTAATCGTTTTTGGGTTGACTTTGACCGTGAGAAGAGGCGCAGTTTGATTGGCTTTGACCGAGCTACATTGAGGAATTTTTTTTGGTTTTACCAACATTGATCTTTGTTGGCTATGGCATCCCGTTGACTACCGTAAATTGTACTTTCTCTCTCGCCGAATTTGAAGAATAATAAGATGATTTGATCAAAGGGTTTTTCACCACATTGGGGCTTTTTCGGCATCCACCAAATTATAGTGTCTCTTGTCTTGACTTATCTTTTATCGATTTATTTATGTTCTATCAACATTTACTATCAATGTTTATGTGATTGTACAATCGAAATTGAATTGGGCTAATAAGAAAGATTGAAGTAAATTG
This sequence comes from Pinus albicaulis, assembly GCA_034641835.2. Taxonomy (NCBI): domain Eukaryota; kingdom Viridiplantae; phylum Streptophyta; class Pinopsida; order Pinales; family Pinaceae; genus Pinus; species Pinus albicaulis. Next base: position 30,834 of record JAXQQM020070471.1, on the reverse strand, counting down.
CTCTAATAATAGAACATACCATGGTTAACTTAAATTAACATGGAATCAAAGCTAAGGTGAAGACGAAGCCCAAGCAAGAGCGAGAAGAGCAATCATTGAAAGTTTGAATAGACAAGGACCAGGGTCAATGGCTTCCACATCATACTTCAAATCTGATGACAAGCTGAATGATAAGTCTAATTATCATGCTTGGAAAATGTCCTTGGATCTGACATTGAAGGAACAAGATGTTATGGATTATGTGCAGGGAAAGATCATTGAGCCTCCATCAAGTGCACCAGTTGCCACTAAAACAAAGTACAAGAAAGGGGAAAACAGGGCGAAGAAGATCATCAGTGATTCTATTCATAAGCACGTTGTTGCTTATATCTCCGAGCTAGGCACATCTAAGGAGAATTATGATAAGTTGGTTAGCTTGTTCAGGGCTAGCAATGCTAATCAAATTATCTTTTTGAAGAACATCAAGATGGACAAGGGAGAGTCCATCCAAACTTATTTCATGAGGCTCGCCGAAATCAAGAATGATCTCTTAGCTATTGGAGAGGTCATAGTTGATCGAGAGCTCACTCACATTGCTCATGGAGGACTTCCTCGGCCATGGAATGTATTTAATACCACTATTCTCAATAATAATATAATTCCTCATTTTGATGAATTGTTGACGAGATGCACTCAAGAGGAGACAAGGATGATGGACGGAGACCATCCCTCAAATGGGAATGGAAGTGACGCTACTGCCTTCACCGCTCATGCAAAGAAGAGGAACAATGTTGGTCCGAGAAATCAAAATCATGGAAGAGCTGGATCCCAAGGAAGGAAGGGAAGATGTTACAATTGTAACAAGTTTGGTCACTATGCTAGAGAGTGCCCCAATAAAAGGGACTCTCCCCGAGATGATGACTACAACAACAACAACTTCGTGGGGGAATGGAAAATAAAAGGAACAACGCAGGTGCAAAGAGGAAGGCTCCCTTTGATCGAAAATGGAAATGGAAATGGTCAACCTTTCAAGAGGTCAAGGAACTCAGTATGATGAATCCAATATTGTTGATAGTAAGAGAAATGAATATATTCTTTATATCTCCCCTCTCTCGACGCATCTCCTCCCGACACCCCGGATAATTGGTTGAATGATAGTGGTGCCTCAAGGCACTTCACTTTCGGATATAAAGAGGCCTCGATCTGATTGAAAAGGATACAAATTTGGAAATTATCCTTGGAGACAATGCCTCCTATCTGTGAAAGGGACAAGGACTCTGATCCTTCCTCTAAATCAAGGTCAAGTCCTCTATTTGCAAGATGTATTTTACATACTTGACTTGAAGAAGAATCTAGTGTCTATCTCGACAATGGAAGACAAAGGATTCAAGGTGGCATTCATCGATGGAAAGGTAGGCATTTGGAAGAGGAACTTCAAAGAAGCATTCATTCTTGGATTCAAGGTTGATACACTCTATTAGGTTGGAGGAAGTCTGCTGGGAGCCATGACATGTAACACAACTCTTCAATCTGAGTTATGGCACCGAAGGTTTTCACACCTTCATTATAAAGCCCTTTCCCAAAGCAAGAAAGGTGGTCACAGTATGCCCAATTTCAAAGATGATCATGAAGGTGTATGTCGTGTTGTGCCAAAGGAAAGCATACAAGGGGACCATTCCCCCCAAGTGTCACTAAGACATCCGATATTTTACAACCGATTCAGTCCAGCTTATCCGTATTCTGCCTGTAACATCCTTGGGAGGATGTTTATATTATATCACTTTCATAGATGACTTCTCATGCAAAACTTGGATATATTTTTTGAAGAAAAAGGACGAAGCTTTCAAATGGTTCCACACCTTCAAGGCCTTGGTTGAAAATCAAACAGGGAAGAAGATCAAAATTTTGAGGACCAATAATGGAACTGAATATGAGTCAAATGAATTCAATGACTATTGCAAGGAAGTTGGCATTAAGAGGGAGACCATTGCTATGTATACTCTGCAAACAAAATGGTGATGTTGAAAGGAAGAATAGAACCATTTTGGAAGTTTCCCGTGCCATGCTTTATGACCAAGGTCTTCTGAAGTTCCTATGGGGAAAAGCTGCCAACACCATTATGTATGTTCAAAATAGATGCCCACATTCTATATTGGACTTCAAAACTCTTGAAGAAGTCTTATCTGGTAAGAAGCTTGATGTTTCTCATTTTAGAGTTTTTGGAAGTCCCGTATATTTTCATGTGTCGAAAGAAAAAAGAAGAAAATTTGATGCTTCTGGAAAGAAGGGAACGTTTGTGGGCTACAGAGAAACCTCGAAGGCATATAGAATATATGTGCCTGGTCAAAGAGAAGTAGAGATATGTCATGATGTCACCTTCGACGAAGATGTCGCCCTAAGGAAGGTTAGAGATCTTCCTATCTCAAAGGAAGACAAAGAAGAAGAAGAAGCAGAAGAAGGCGAAGAACCGAAGGATGAACTAATGCTCCGATGTTGAAGGACCGATGGATCTTATAGATCCACCTTATTCAAATAAAAGATGGCCCTCGTGGCTTAGAGACACTTCGAAGATCGTCGAGAGACATGCTCGCTCCAAAAGGAACATTCGTGAAAGTAAGAACTCGAATAGGTGCCAAGGGTACCTAACGTGCCCATGAACACTATCGCACAATCCAGAGACCGAACGTTTGAAGAAGTCGTGAAGCATCAAGTTTGGAAGGATGCTATGAACAAGGAATATGAGTCGATCATGAAAAATGATGTCTGGGATGTGGTCCCTATACCGAAGGACAAATCTTTTGTCACCTCAAAATGGCTCTACAAGATTAAGCATGGAGCCAATGGAAGTGCTAAAAAATTCAAGCCAAGATTTGTTGCCAGAGGCTTCTCTCAAAAAGAAGGTATAGATTATGATGATATATTTGCACTTGTTACTCGCTACACCACCATCTATTCGATCATTTCCCATGTTGCATCGCAAGGATGGAGTCTATATCAGATGGATGTCAAGACTACCTTCTTACATGGCTCAATCAAAGAAGAGGTCTACGTGGAACAACCCTTGGGGTTCGAAGTTCGAGATACAGATACATATGTATACAGTTGAAGAAAGCCTCTATGGTTGGGAAGCAAGCTCCCCAAGGCTTGGTATGAGAGGATCGATAGCTACTTGATGAAGTTGGGCTTTGACACGAAATGATGTTGATCCAAACCTTTATTTTAAGGTTGATAATGACAAAGCCTCTCATTCTAGTTCTCTATGTGGACGGTCTCTTCCCGACAGCTTTGTTGACCCTCTTATTCATCAATGTAAGAGGGAGCCTGGCTTCTGAGTTCGAGATGAAGGACCCTAGGACCGATGCACTATTTCCTAGGCCTGGAGGTCCGGCAAAAAGTCAGTGTGAGATTTTCTCAAGGAAAAATATATCGTAAGTTGTTGGAAATATTTGGGATGGTGGACTCATAAGTCCGTGATGCTCCGAGTGGAACTCAACCTCAAGAAGTTGTGTGGAAGTGTTGTTGGGCCCGATTTGGGGAAATCCTATCGAGTATCGTCAACTCGTAGGGCACCGATGTTCTCGTGAACTCACGTCCGGACATATGTTTTGCGTGTGAATACGTTGACTCACACACATGGTTGAGCCTCATCACATTCACTCTGATTGGTGCCAAGAATCTCTTTAGATATCTCCGGGCACAATCAACCATGGGTTGAGATACATCGTCGGGGGTATGAGGCTCCATGGATATACCGATGTTGATTGGGTGTGCAGTGTGGTGGATCGTAAGAGCACATCTAGATGTTGCTTCACCTTAGGTTCTGCTTTAATCTCCTCGGATGACCAAGAAGCGAAAATCGTTGCTTCGAGCACCGTCGAGCCCGAATACATAACAACAAGTATGGCCCATTGTGAAGTTGTTTTGGTTGAGAAAGCCCTTCAATGAGTTGTTTGGGCATGTGTTGGATACCACCGTGATCCTTTCGTGACAACCAAAGTGGGATTTGTCTTTCTTCGAGAATCCCATGTTCCACGTACCGATCCAAGGCATATTGATATCGTGTACCACTTTGTTCGGGACATGGTACGACGAGGCGCTATAAGGCTCCATCACATTGGACCGATGAGCGGTGTCGCCAGATATTCTCATGAAGCCCCTAGGAAGGTCAAATTTAACCTTCCGTGGAGAAGCTTGGTAACGTGGACAAACCCTATTATGAGCGTCCCATTTGAGTTGGACTAGAGCTCCGGGAGCTCCAAGGGCTTGGGGATAGCCTCTGAGCTATAACAACCACAAGGCTAGGTTCACCTTTTACCCTTGTTGGTGTGCTATTTCCCCACCGTTATGATATTGAGTTGGTTCACCCTCTCTTTAATCTATGCCCCACATGCATCCTACCCATGTGATGGGACTCATGCGAAGTACCTCTCATCCGGCCAATGAGTTGGGAAATGAGGATAGAGACCATAGCATTACCGATGGACGCATAGTGTATTGTCGTACTCTCCCATGTCTAGGATGGGATGTGTCCAACAACTTGATCTCGGGATCAAGTTTGGTTGAGGTTTTTACCTCTAAACTCGACTTTAGGGTTAGTGGGAGAGTAGCAAGGTCTTTCGTGACTCACTCTCAATCATATCTTCTTCATTATTTCTTCTACAAAGAGAGAAGATCTCGGCAAAGGGTACAGAGACAAAGTCAGATGACACAGATTTGGCAGGATGATATATGATAGTACATGATGGTACCTGGATGACAGGATTGCACGAAAGGTGATAGATGGATGGACGAGTGGAGTTCTCCTCAGTTGAGAGGGAGTGTTAAATTTGGCAACTAGGGCCAAAATCCATGTTGCAATCGCTCATATGATGGAGATGATATTTTTGTTGGATTCCTCTTTGAGAGGTACAAGATTGATCTAAAGATCATCTTGTTTGGATGAGAAGAAGTTGGATTTTGAATTTATTTTCCACACATGTGCAATGTGTCAAGGTCGAAGCCGTATTTCGTAATGTAGGCTCACAAGCCCCAAAAGATGTGTCACACACCCCTCGGTGATGGATATAAAAAGGAGACACAAACGTCATTTCATCATCAACTCATCTCACACATTCTCTCTCATTTGATTCATTCATACGTGCCCTTGAGGCCTTTCTCTATCCTCCGCACGTGTGAAGGACAAGTCTGAAATTTCTGGCTCGTGTTAAGGGTTTCTGTGTTGTTGACTTTGGGTCAACCTTGGGTCGTGACTTCGGTCTCTCGAACAGATTGCATTTTTTGGAGGCCAAATTTGGTGGCACAAAAATCAAGGTGAAGGGAGTTGATTTGACTTATGCGTTGACCACAACGTTGACCAAAATCCATGTTGCAGTCGCTCATATGATGGAGATGATATTTTTGTTGGATTCCTCTTTCGAGAGAGGTACAATATTGATCTAAAGATCATCTTGTTTGGATGAGCGCGAAGTTGGATTTTGAATTTATTTTTCCACACGTGCAATTTGTCGAGGTCGGGAGCGTATTTGTAATGTAGGCTCACAAGCCCCAAAAGATGTGTCACACACCCTCGCAATGGATATAAAAAGGAAAGACACAAACCTCATTTCATCATCAACTCATCTCACACATTCTCTCTCATTTGATTGGTTCGTACAACCTTAGAGGCCTTTCTCTCTCCTCCGCACGTGTGAAGGACAAGTCGAAATTTCGAAACTCGTGTTAAGGGTTTCTCAGCAAGCCGTTGACTTTTTGGGTCAACCTTGGTCGTGACTTCGATCTCTGAACAAATTGCATTTTTTGGAGGCCAAATTTGGTGGCACAAAAATCGAGGTGAAGGGAGCTTATTTCACCGTTAATTGTCATAGTGTTGACCACGGATTGTTGAAGTTTGACCGTTGCATTGCCGAGATTTGTCTGACCGAGGTAATTCAAACTGTTTTCGTGGCCGACTTTGATCTAGAGAAGAGGTCGTGTTTGACTAGCTTTGACCGAGCTCCATTGGGAGGTATTTTGCTAGTTTGACCCGGGCGTTGACTTTGCCGGCTAGGGCATCCTCGTTCCATTTCGTTGTAAATTGTACTTTCTATCACCTGTCGAATTTGAAGAATAATAAGAAGATTTGATCAAAGGGTTTTCCCCCAAATTGGGGTTTTTCCTTGGCATCCGCCAAATTATTGTGTCTCTTGTCTTGGCTTGTCTTTCTTTGTCACATTTATTGTCAATGTTTATGTGATTGCATAACCGGAAATTGAATTCGGCTAATAAGAAAGATTGAAGTAAATTGCTCTAAGAATAGAACATATCATGGTTAACTTAAATTAACAAATCATAATGTACTAATGTATCATGTATGACTATGATTTATGATTTTACATAATACATAATACATACATACATACATATATATATATATATATATATATATATATATATATATATATATATATATATATATCACGTGTCCCTATTTCCAAAATTTGTCATGTTTCATACTTGTACCGTTTTCCCCATATCGTGCAACTTAGAACCGGGAGATTCGGTGGCATTGTTAAGGATATGACTCAAGATTATAAGCCACTCGACAAGTCATTATTAGAAGCGGTATCCAGGAGCTTTTGTGTCGATACTTCTTATGAGATAAGGCGTGCTAAGCCAAACAATTTGGTTGTCGCTCAATCAGTAGCCATGGAAGCGGAAAAAGATAAGGCATTAGGAAAGTTTCGAAATTTCCGCTTTGAAAGAGGTCTAGTTAAAGCTAAAGGGAGGAAGTCAAAGAGATAAAGCATGATCCAATTAAAGAATTAACTCAAATGATTAAGGAAATGAAGGTTGAACATGCTAGAGAAATGAATTCCATACAAACTAGGTTAATTCAAATGGAAAGAAATCAAGTTCAAAATATGCAGCCTAAAAACAACAACGATAATCGGGGTAATAATTGTCCCCTGGTGGGAAAGAATCCTTTCTGAATGAGCAGAGATCGCCCGACCCGCTTGAATTCACCAATGTTGTTGATCAACCTACTCCATTTTGCAGTACCTTGTGAAGCATTCCATGAAGAGAGTTCATGTGCCATCGCCTGAAGACTCCTAGATGAAGGAACTAGTGCACGGATAAATAATGTCAATCAAAATTATTCAAAGGAAAGTCGTTGCACGATATATGTTCTCCTCATCTTTCACCATCAATAACTTGATGAAAAGGATCATATCACACAAATGTATGGTGAAACTCCATCTCAGAGGAAATCGTATTCTAGAAATTGCTGGAAGTAAAGGTTGCATGTATCAAAAGAAAGGAAAAGTATCAAAATTAGGATAAGCAACGGGTCGCATCTAAGAGTTATCAATCGGGACTAAAAAATTGATTGGGAGGCGTGGATAAACGGTAGCTAAAATCTTTGTTCCGGCCTTAGAACTCTTAAGGTTCCTTTGCAAGAAATTTTGCATTTTTAAGGCTTTAGGCATATCTCGACGAATAAGTCTGATGTGCACCATAAAGATGAAAAAATTAAGTTAAAGGATCTAAATTGCTACATGTTGAATGAAGATCATCGAGCGTTTCTTCTGAATTTAGAGGTTAATGATCATTTTATCCACAACTATATGTTGGATTCTAGGGCCTCAACCAATTTCATGACTAAGAAAGTCATGGACCGGTTAAACTTCGAATTTCAAGGCCATATCACAACATTTACTCTATGGATTCAAAGAAAAATTGAAGTTCTCGATGTAGGTAAAAACTTGCAAGTAGCCTTGGCTAATTACCCATATACGATTATCACCATGGACATAACAATCATTCATGTGCTTGAAGTGTAATGAGAATGCTTTTATCCGGGACGTTTGAAGTTGATCTAGGAGGATGTATTCGATTGAGCTTGTCATACACCATTATTCCTACGGCGGCTAGTGTTATGTTCGAGCTATACAAGGAAGTGGAAGGGTATCATGTTGAAAACCGAAGAGGCCGGACAATGAAGAGGTTGAACCACAAGGGCATCCTTCATAGTAGATGAATTCTTTACGACCTTTCCAAACGAGAAAAGAAGAAGGCATGAATTTGACAAAGAGGTGCATCACGATGGTAAGATCCTTCATCGACCCTAAAAGGGTCGAGAATTCAACAAGGAACATCGACGAGCGACCTATGGATCTAACTATAAGAAAACGGATGTTCCAAATTGTGCCACAAGGATGACATGTTTGATTCCATAGTGCATCCTTTGTATAGTATCTCTAATCCTTTTACCTTAGATAGGATTTCATTTATGTCCATTAGATGGTTTTTTTTTCATGTCTTTATATGTTATAATAGGATTTATATTCCGACATATGTGCTTTATGATGTATACATGATGATTTTGATTTTGAGTGGATATCTATTTGATAGACTTTTGTTTCCTTGAATATAGGATTAAGTTCTCTCACATTCCTTCAATGAAGAAACGTGTCCCCATGTGGAGCCGGATGTTTATCACGATTTTGTCAACAATCCAAAGGAAGCGGTGTGTGCAGAAATTTTTTCAAGAATCAAAGTCATCGGTCGGCATCAATATATCATTGTAAACCCAATTTCTACAAGTTTTATTGTAAAAAGATGCTAGTATATTGCTTTAATTATTAACGGCAACTAAGAAGTGAAAGCCTTTGATTTTGGCAAAAAATTTCATACTAGGAATTTTTAACATACTGAATTATGTGTGTTTGTAAGCATGCCTAATTGGCAAAGTTTTTCTTCAACTTAAACTACAAATACTTGGGTGGAATTCGTTGACAGGCTCTTAGGTGAGTCCTAGTGTTTTATCGAGTCTATTGTAAAAGTGTATTTAGGAATAATTTTAGTGCATGGTCCCTCCCAATCAGACACCATGGCTAAATTATTTTATTATAAACACACTTGGTTTCATACTAGATCATATTGTGCTACATAATTGGGTAAATTATGGAGGGTTTATGTCTAATGAGTATTTCCCCTTCTAAGGGTTGATTTAATTGTAATATTCTCGATGTAAAAAATATTTTAGTGCATAGTCCCTCACAAATCGGACACCATGGCTAAAATATTTGAGGGTGGAAAAAATTATTAATCCCCTCTACATTAATTAAGTAATTTATTTGGCTAAATTAAATTAAAATCCTAAGCCAATAAATTAATTAATTTTGAGTCAAAAAAACAATTATAGAGAAATTAATTTCTCTCGAAGTGGAAAATAATAAAAAATTCATGGGTCAAAAAGAAGTCAATTTGTATGTGGATGGAATGTAGACCTCTTTAACTTCGTGTCCATCTTCTCCCACAATGTAATCCGGAATGCAATGAGAAATCTTGTGTACTTGTTTAAAATGATACTCCTTGGTATCCCAAAGTGGCACCCCGACCTATCCTAAGAACAAGTTTGTTGTTTCTTGCCCACCGAAAGTCTTTTTACAAAGCATCGGAACAAACATCTTGCTAAAACTATCAACTACCACTGAACGAGGTAGTCATGTCCCTTCCTAGTTGTTGTTAAACCTATCACAAAGTCCATGGAAATACTTTCCCAAGGACGAGTGGATACGAGTAAGGGATGATATACACCTTATTTCTTATGACTATGCTTGCCGCACAACCAAGCATGCATCCTCTTATGAACCTAGCTTCCCGCTCTTGCATCTTGGACCAATACCTCTCGCAAGTTGGTCATTGTCTTCCCTAGACCAAAGTGCCACCGCAACCATATAAGTGTGAGCCTCTCTAATCGCTTGTAATCGTTCACCTTAGGAACACATAACTTATCTAACCTCGTAAAGTAACTCGTCTCGGAGATGGTAATAAGCTCGTGTTGTTGGGATCACAATTTTCATTACACCAAAACCCATAGGTGTTAGTAAACAAACGCATCGCAGGGTTAATGGATCCTCGAGAGGTAGTCGAGGACATGTCACGAAACACACGGGGGAGCACCGCCAAGTCCAACAATCTCCCCCTTAGCGTGAGTCGGAGGTATTTAGAACTCAAGACCTTTAACTGCGATACCAATTGTTGGAATTACGATTGACATTACACCAAAACCCGCGAGGATTAATAAATGGACGTGTTCCCAGAGTTAACGGATCCTCGAGAGTGCGGTCGAGCACATATCGTGAAACACACAGGGAGTGTTTACAAGTCCAACACGTGCACATGAATCGGTTTTGCAACTCGCAGAAACACCTCCTTGAAGTCTTCATCCTCTTAATATGGCTCTCTATATGCATCATGGGTGAATGGCTCCATGTGCATAAGAGTTCCCAATGTTGTGATGTTTGATGTGGGTGGCCTTAAAAGCATATCGTCCAACTTACTTGTGTCATCCTTATTATACTTGATAACTAAATAAACTCGTTTTAGAAACCCCATCCATACGTAATGCCTCGTCGATTTTTAGCTTACTCTAAGCCTATAGATATTGTAGTGGTTGGTAATCCGTGTGGATTATTGTCTCATTTCCCATCAATCGGTGTTCTCACTTCTTCATAGCGTGCACCGCAGCATAGAGCTCCTTGTCGTAGGTAGGGCGGTAGAAAACTACCTCATGAAATACTTCAAAATGGTATCATATAGGCCTTCCTCCCTACATCAAGATCGCTCCCATAGCATACCCACTCTGCATTTCGTCTCTACTTCGAAAGATTGTTGCAATGTTCAGTAATGCTCGGAACTTGTGTTTAAGTGATCTTCTTCTTTAGCCCCTCAAAGGCCCTCTGATCGAGCACTTTCCCCACCGAAAGCTCTTGCTACTTTTAATGGCGTAGAGTGGTAGTGTTGTTACTAAAAAAGAGGCTTTGAATTTCCTTAGGTCATTGTGTTGCCCTCAACAAAACTACTGACCTCGAAACATTAGTAGGCATTAGCCACTTCATGATAGCCTCCATCTTGGCGGGGGTCTATCTTCGAGCTCTCATCCACCTATCACATACCCTAGATACACCAAAGACCATTGTGCAAACTCACACTTCTTGAGATTTGCTAGCAAGTCGGGTGCTTCTTTAATGTCTCCAACACCTGCGTCAAATGTGAGATGACCTCCTCCCAAGTAGCATTGTATACCTATACATCATCGAAATAGATGAATCTATAAAAGGGCATTCATTAACCTAATAAACAAAATTGGTGCATTACATAAGTTGAATGGCATGACTAACCACTCAAACAAACCTTGCCTGGTTTTGAAGGAAGTCTTCTCGGGTATCTTCTTCGTTGACTCAAACCTCGGTGATACCCAAACTTTAAGTCCAACTTGGTTAAGTATTACACTTGTTGCAACTGCATCTAGAAAATCATCTATCTATCATGCGTACGGGGTATTTGTTCTTAAGTGTGATCTTGTTCGGCTAGCCCACGTAATAAATACATATCCGTCAAGTTCCATCCTTTTTTGGCACTATGATGATGGGTGACCCACATGGTGATGTACTCGATCAAATGACACCATGTTCAAGTAGTTGTTACAATTGTTTCTTCACCCCACTTGCTTCTATAACAGATTGTTTGTATAGCCCAATGTTTGGCAATGGGAAGTCCGGCAATAACTAGATCTCTCGGAACACATCCCTATATGATTGTAACAACTCTTCCAATTATTGTTTTTGTTTCTTAGTGTTAGAAAATGTAACTAGGTTCGGCCTTCATAATTATCATTGTACTTGTGTCATTGTATATTTCATGTAGAAACAAAAGAAGAAAAAAAATATTTTATTATTATTATTATTATTTCATTAGTCAAGCATGTTCTTCATGTTTCTAGAGTTTATTGAGTAAAAAAAATATTTGTCATGAGTCGGCCTATTGTACTTGAGTCAAGTCCCATATGGACTTTCGAAATAAAAAGGAAAAGAGAATTTCATTTGAGTCAAAAGATTCAATTGTCCCCACAAGACCAAGTCAACCATTCCTAGACAAGTTGGCCCTAGAAGGGACCTATTTGACCTCCTCGGATGTGTATATATATATAGTGCAACTCGACCTCAATTGGAATATCACACACAACTTCAATTTTTGTGCCAAGAAGAGAGAGAAAACCAGCAGAAGGACGAGAAGAAAAGCAAAAAGTCAAAGGAGAGAGGGCGAAGGTCAAAAGAGAGAGAATTCTACGCATGTGCGAATTTTCCGCCCTAATTTCTATCACACGTGCAAATTTTCGATCACAGCAGGGCCGAAATCAAAGTTTGACCAGATTTGAAGAGCTTTGACCATTGTTGACTTGGTTTTGGCTTGGTTGAGGAAGGTTGGAAGGAGAGCTCGACTTGGATCTTGTGGGAGGTCTTGGTCTTAGTTTTTTGGTCTTGGGATTTCACTTTCATTTGATTCTATAAGAAGAGAAGACTGTTGGGTTTTCCCCTTGTAGGGTTTCTCCCTGGCTTGGAGCCTATATCTTATGTTCAATGTCTTTGTGATCTTCGTGGTTTATGTTTTTGGTAATTGTTTGATGAAGAAAAACATAATAAAGTAATAAAGGTAACATATTCACAAGCAATTATCAAGTAAGAGAAATCATCCCTAATTTGTTGCCCTAGTGATTTCTCAACATGGTGTCAGAGCGAAGTTGAGGAGAGGGCAACTTGAAGATCACTTTTGTTGGTTCATTTGAAGACATTTACATCGCCTACTTTGGAGGACATCATTCTGTAAAAAGGGCATAAAGAAGAAGAATCAAAGACCATGATTCACATTTGAAGAATACTGGTAGTATATCTCTTTCTTATTATTGAAGGCTCTTATCATCATTCATTAAAGAAGCCACCATAGTACTAGATCTCTAGGAGTATCTCTCAAAATCATCGCGTTGGAAGATCTTTAGAAGCACTAAGATTTTGGGGAACATCATCTACATTCTTGAAATTATCATCATCATTCATCATTAAAAGGCATTGAGGATACTATTGTACCAACCATCCTATAAGTCATCATTGTAGGACATCTTTGAAAGATTCTTCGAATCATCAAAACCCTTGAAAACATCAAGAGACTTGAGGGCATCATCATCAAGCATTTCACTCCTTTGACAAGTAAGTACTTTATTACACTCCATGTCTCAATCTTCAAATCAAATGGCATCACTTTGAAAGGAAAGCAACAAACTCGATGGGTCATCAAAGTTTCAAGCTTGGAAGAAGAGAATTGATTTCCGCAAAGTTTCAAAACTGCATGCAGATAAGACTCAAGAATTCGCCAAGTACAATAAAGGAGAAGTTAGGGCTCAAAGAGTTCATTGAGTCCATCAAAGAACATCTTATCCCATTTTTGCAAATTTGGGCACATTTAAAGGAATCTATGACAAATCCATAAAACTATATGTTGTCGTACTACAAAGTCGAAAATATCTTTGAGGAACCAAATTTACAAAACAAGGTTGTCAAAGATGAAGACTTGGCCCCATACCTTGTGAAAATCTCAAAATTGAAAGATCAACTACAAGGGATTGGAGAAATTATATATGGTTTTAATTAATCAAGTAGGTAATAAAGCTCTACCTTCGATTGAGTAGTTTTGTGATTAGCATCTATTCAAGAAAGGAAACTCCAAACTTTGATGAGCTACGAGCTTTGTGTATATTCTAGAAGAATCAAGATTGAAAGCAAAAGAATGACGTCGGACCCAACAATGAAAGTCTCAAGCTTTTGCCGCTAGATCAAAGAAGTTTGGAAAATTTGGAAGATTTCAACCTCGTCGAAAATAAAAACAACAACAACAATCACCATGTGAGGCTCGTACATGTCCAAAGCAAGGCCATAGTGCAATGAATATGGACACTTTAAAAGGGATTGTCCCAAGGATCCTAGAAATAAGAAGAACAACAAGAGGAAAGAAAAAGTGGAACTCATTTGCGTAAGAAGAAGAAGTCGAAAAGAAACTCAAGAATGAAGACAATAAAGATCAAAGATCTCTACTATCGATGAAGTTGATATGCTAAAATTGGCAACTAGGCCAAAATCCACCTTTGACAAAATTTCATATGATGGAGATGATATTTTTTTTGATTCCTCTTTCCGAGAGGTTCAAGATTGATTCAAAGATCATCTTGCTTGATGAGCATGTATGAGATTTTGAATTTATTCTCGCATGTGCAAATTGTCAAGGCCGTAAGTCTAATGTAGGCTCATAAGCCCCAATGGATGTGTCTCCACTCTCAACAAAGGATATAACTATGAGAGGCCTATTCTTCATTTCCTTGACTTCATCATCTTAACACATACTTTTCTCTCCTCTGCTACCTGCTCTAAAGACAAGACTTGGAGCTTCTCTCTCTTCTTCACACGTGTGGCAAAGTGATTGGGCACCCGAAATTTCGTATTTGTTTTAGGGCAAATTGCAGAAGCGTTGAGAAAGGGTCAAACACCCAATTGTTGCGTTTTTCTCAGGTAGAGCTTCGATCTCGCTAGGCCGCATTCTTTGGCACATAAATCGAGGATTTCGGGGCACGTCGGACCAACATCAATCAGCAAAGACTTTGACCACAACGTTGACTTTTATGTTGACCGAGTTTGACTGAGAATTTCGAATCTGTTTTGGGTTGATTTGGACTAATGTTGGAGGCCACATTGACTAGGATTGATCGAGCTAATTTGGATGAGTTTTTGTTGGTTTGACCGCTGTTGACTTTTTGCTAGGCATCCCGTTGGATCGTTGTTTGACTCAGTCATTAAGTGTGTGTATTTTATATATTACCATTTAAATTTTGAAGAATAATAAGAAAAGATTGAAAATTTGCTCTAAAGCATAGAACATACAATTGTTATCTAAAATTAACATGGTATCAGAGCTGTGTGAAGACAAAGCTCCAAGAAAGAATGACAAGAGCAACGAACAGATTTGTTGACAAGGACAAGGGTCAATGATATGTCCGATTATCATGCATGGAAAATGTCCTTGGACTTGACTTTGGAGGAGTATGATGCTATGGACTAATGTGCAGGGAAAGATTGTTGAGCCTTCAAATGCACCAAATATTACTAAGACAAAGTACAAGAAAGGGGAGGTCAAAGCTAAGAATATCATCGTGGATTCTATTCACAAGCATTTGGTTGCTTACATCTCGGAAGGCACATCTAAGGAGGTATGACAAGTCAGTTAGCATGTTCAAAATAGTAACGCAAATCAAATTCCTTTCTCAAGAACAAGTCAAGGACATCAAGATGGATAGAGAGAATCATCCAATCCTATTTCATGAGGATTAACAAATCAAAAATTATCTTCTATCTATTGCGTAGATTATTGCCGACCAGAGCTCACTCTTATTTCCCTTAGAGGTCTCTCCCCGAGCATGGTATGTAGTCAATATCATTATTCTTAACAATGACAGGATTCTAGATTTTGATGAATTTTTGACTAGATGCACTCAAGAGGAGAAAAGGATGATGGAGAGAGACATGCCTTCAAATAGGAATGATCCTACTACATTCTCCGCTCAAGCTAAAAAAAGAACAATGTTGGTCCAAGGAATCAAGGACAAGGAAGATCAGATTCAAAGAAGGAAGGAAGGGTAGATGTTTCAATTGTAACAGTTTGGCCATTATGCTAGAGAGTGTCCCAATAAAAGGGATACACCACGAGATGATGATTACAAAAACAACAATTTCAAGGGAAATGGAAATCAAAGGAACAACATGTTCAACAAAAAAGAAAATAAAGGCCTTGCTACGCGAAATGGAAATGGTCAACTTTCCAAGAGATCGAGAAACCCCACGTATGATGAGTCTAATGTTGTAGATAACAAGCAAAAGAATTTCTTCTTATATATGCCCTCTCTCGTTGCCTCTCCTCATGGTCAACCTTCCAAGAGATCGAGAAACTCCAAGAATGATGAGTCTAATGTTGTAGATAAGAAGGAAAATAATTTCTTCTAGCATATGCCCTCTCCCGTTGCCTCCTCCCGACACCTTGAATAATTGGTTGATTGATAGTGGTGCCTCAAGGCACTTCATTAGATACAAAGAGGTCGTCTTCCCACATTTGATTGAAAAGGAAACCAATTCAAAATCATACTTGGAGACAATACCACCTATCCCATGAAAGGGCAGGGGATTGTTACTCTTCATCTAAATCAAGGTCAAATCCTTCATCTACAAGATGTGTTATATGTACCGACTTGAAGAAGAATTTAGTGTCTATTTCGGCGATTGAAGATAAATGATTCAAAGTGGCTTTCATTGATGGAAAGGTATGTGTTTGGAAGAGGAATTTCAAAGAAGCATTCACTCTTGGTTTCAAGGTTGATACTCTTTATCAAGTTGGAGGAAGTCCGTTAGTAGCCATGACATGCAACACTACTCTTCAATCCGAATTATGGCATCGGAGGTTTGCCCACCTTCATTATAAAGCTCTTCTCGAAGCTAGGAAGATGGTCACAGGTATGTCTGATTTCAAAGTTGATCATGAAGGTGTTTGTTAGGGTTGTGCCGAAGGGAAATATACAAGGGGACCATTCCCCTCAAGTGATAGCAAGACTACCGACATTCTTCAATTGATTCATTCTGATTTATCTGGTATGTTGCCCATAACATCCTTGGGAGGATATTTGTATTATAGTTATTTTTTGTGGATGACTTCTCTCGCAAAACTTGGATGTACTTCTCGAAGAAAAAGGACGAAGTATTCAAATGGTTCTCGTTGTTTCAAAGCCTTGGTTGAAAATCAAACAAGGAAGAAGATCAAAGTATTAAGGATCGATAATGGAACTGAATATGTGTCGAATGAGTTCAATGACTATTGTACGAAAGTAGCCATTAAGAGGGAGACCACTACTGCTTATACTCCCGAACAAAATGGAGTTGTCGAAAGGAAGAATCAAACCATCATTGAAGCTACTCATGCCATGCTTCATGACCAAGGCCTACCAAAGTTCCTATGGGGAGAAGTTGCCAACATTACCGTGTATTTTCAAAATAGATGCCCACACCAAGCTTTGGACTCCAAAACTCCCGAAGAAATATTCACTGGTAAGAAACCTGATGTTTCTCATTTTAGAATTTTTGTAAGTCCCATATATTTTCATGTGCCAAACGAAAAGAGAAGCAAGTTGGATGCTTCTAAAAAGAAGGGAAATATTTGTGGGCTATAGTGAAACTTCAAAGGCATATAGAATCTATGTTCGGTCAAAAGGAAGTAGAGATAAGTCATGATGTCACCTTCGATGAAGATGTTGCCCTTGGGGAGGTTAGAGATCTTCCTATTTCAAAGGAAGACAAAGATTGAAGATGCGGGAAAGCAAGAAGAACGCGAAGGATGAACCGATGCTCGATGTTGAAGGTCTGATGGATCCCATTGATCCACCTCTTGGTGAGCCCTCTTCTTCAAAAACAAGACTCTCATGGCTTAGAGATACTCTCGAAGATGCCAAAAGACATATTGCACCAAAGGGGACATTCCGTGAAAGTAAGAAGTTGAACAAGTACCAAGGGTACTTAGTACCCATGAGCACCATTGTTCAATTTGAACCTGCAACATTCGAAGAAGCCGTGAAGCACCAAGTTTGGAAGGATGCTATGAACGAAGAGTAGGAGACGATCATGAAGAATGATGTCCGGGATGTGGTCCCTAGACCAAAGGACAAGTCTGTTGTCACCTCGAAATGGCTTTACAAAATCAAACATGGAGTTGATGGGAGTGTTGAAAATTTCAAGGCCAGGTTTGTTGCCTGAGGCTTCTCGCAGAAGGAAGGTATAGACTAATATGAGATATTTGCACCAGTTGCCCGATACACCACCATCCATTCGATTATTTCCCTTGCTACCTCACAAGGATGGAATCTACATCAAATGGATGTCAAGACTGCCTTCTTGCAAGGCTCACTTAAGGAAAAGGTCTATGTGGAGCAACCTATGGGGTTCGAAGTTCGAGATCGAGATACACATGTATGCAGGTTGAAGAAAGCCTTCTATGGGTTGAAGCAAGCCCTAGGGCTTGGTATGAGAGGATCGATAGCTATTTGATGAAGTTGGGCTTTACAAGAAGTGAAGTTGATTTGAACCTTTACTTCAAGGTTGATAATGGCAAGCCTCTCATTTTGATGCTCTATGTGGACGATCTTTTCTCGACAGTGCACACTCTCTCATTCATCAATGTAAGAGGGAGTTGGCTTCTGAATTCGAGATGAAAGACCTAGGACTAATGCACTACTTCCTAGGCTTAGAGGTCTGGCAAAAGCCAGAGGAGATTTTCCTTTCTCAAGGAAAATATATTGTGAAGTTGCTTGAAAGATTTGGGATGTTAGACTGCAAGTTTGTGACTACTCTGATGGAACTCAAATTTAAGAAGCTATGCGAAAGTGTTGTTGGGCCCGATTTGGGAAACCCTTCCGAGTATCGTCAACTCGTGGGGGCCCTGATGTTCTTGGTGAACTGCGGGTCCAGAACATATGCTTTGTAGTGAATACATTGAGTCAATTTATGGTCGAGCTTCATCACATACATCGGATTTCTGCCAAGAATATTTTGAGATATCTCCCGGGGGCATAATCAACTATGGATTGAGATACACTACGGGAATTTGAGGCTTCATGGATATGTTGATGTTGACTAGGCTAGCAGTGTGGTGGATAGTAAGAGCACATCTGGATGTTGCTTCTCTTTAGGTTCTGCTTCTATATCCTGGATGAGCAGGAAGCAAAAGACGGTTGCTTTGAGCACCGCAGAGGCCGAATACATTGCAACAAGTATGGCCTCGTTGTGAAGTTGTTTGGTTCGAGAAGCTCTTTAGTGAGTTGTTTGGGCATGTGCTAGATACCATTGTGATCTATTGCGACAACCAAAGTGGGATTCGACTTTCAAAGAATCTCGTGTTCCACGACCGCTCCAAGCATATTGATATCAAGTACCACTTTATCCGGGATATGTTATAATGGGAGCAGTCGTAAGGCTCCATCACATTGGGATTGATGACCAGGGTCATCGATATTCTCACTAAGCCCCACGAGGAATGTCAAATTCTTAACCTTCGTGAGAGACTTGGAGTTGTCGACGGACTCTCCTATGAGGGTCCCGCTTGAGATGGACATTGAGCTCCAGCGGCTCGCGGGGGCTTAGGGTCACTTCTTGGAGTTATGAGCGACCATAGGGTGAGGTTCGCCTTCCCCTAGTGGTGCATTGTGTACAAGGTGAATGGTTCGCCTTCCCCTGTGATACCCATTGTTGGTTGATAAATGAGCAGGCTCACCCTCTCTTGTTGATGCCCTAGCATACATCCTACCCATGTAGTCCGAGACTCATGGGAAGTACCTCTCATCTAGACAATGAATTGGGAAATCAAGGTTGAGAGCATAGCACTCCCGATGGACACATCGTGTACTGTCGTACTCTCTATGCTAGGATGCATGGTGTCCAACAACTTGATCTAGGATCAAGTCACGGGTTGAGTTTTTACCTCTAGGGCGACTTCGGAGTCAATGGAGAGTGGCAAGGTCTTGTGACTCACTCTCGATCAAATTATTCTTCATTATTTCTTCATATTTCGGCGAGAGCGTAGTAGTGCGGGGATGACGGGGATGACGGATGGATTGACCGGTGGATTTTTCCCTAGTTGAGAGGGAGTGTTAAAATTGGCAACTAGGGCCAAACTCCACCTTGGACAACTCATATGATGGAGATGATATTTTTGTTGGATTCCTCTTTCTGAGAGGTGCAAGAATGATCTAAAGATCGTGTTGTTTGGATGAGCAGAAGTGAGATTTTGAATTTATTCTCTCACACGTGCAAATTGTCAAGGTCGGCCGGGAAGTCTAATGTAGGCTCAAAAGCCCCAATGGATATGTCTCCACCCTCAACAAAGGATATAAATATGAAAGGCATATTCCTTTTTTGGACATCATCATCTCAACACATATCTCCCTCTCTCCTCTCATCATTGGTTTGTACGGCACTTGGAGCTTCTCTCTCTTCTTCACACGTGCAGCAAAGTGATTGGGCAAAGTCCGAAATTTTTCGGATATGTTTTAGGGCATAATTGCAAAAGCGTTGACCAACATTGACTAAGGGTCAAACACACTCCAATTGTTGTGTTTTTTCAGCAGGAACTTTGATCTCCCTAGGTTGCATTCTTTGGCACAAAAATCAAGGATTTTTTGAGCATGTTGACCCGACGTTGACTTTTTTGTTGACCCGAGTTTGACTAAGAATTTCGGATCTGTTTTGGGCTTATTTGGACTACTGTTGGAGACCGCATTGATTAGGGTTTGACTAAGCTGATTTGGAGGAGTTTTTCTTATTGGTTTGACCGGGGTTGACTTTTTGGTTAGGGCATCACGTTGATTGTTGTTTGACGTGAAATATTGGGCAAGTGTATTTTGTATATTGTACTCTCTCTCTCTCTCTATGTTAAACTTTTGAAGAATAATAAGAAAAGATTGAAGTAAATTGCTCTAAAGCATAGAACATACCATTGTTATCTAAAATTAACATGATAGATACCAGGTTTGCAAGTAATTTGTTTTTATTAGAAAATGACAGTTAGAGTTGCAGTTACTTTAGAAACTTGAGAATTTTTGCTAAGGAAGCATACGGTTTGAGTCATCAAATTGTCTACACTACAAGTAGTCATCATAGCGATTGTAGCTACACTTACGAAAAAAGTCTTGGGGTTTACAAATTATGGTATCATGGAAAGAAACATATATAATTTGAAGAGATAGAGTCTACATTCTCAGTTGCAACTTATCAAAAGGATGGAAGCAGTCATCTAGACATCTAAGCAAAGCAAGGATAGAAGGATTTGGACCGTCTAGCATTGTCTCATATTGATTTAGAAGTAGAACCATTAGCGAGATCTAGGACATTATGCGGCAGTATAGAAGTTTCTTTGGTGTATGGAAGAATCATAGTAACATGGCAAGAAGATCATGGAAGTAGCTTCAAAGCAATCTAGAAGTTTGAATGTATGAACTTTGAAGATAATCTAGAAGTAGCATAAAGGCATAAATGGAGCATTTCAAGGAAGGAATCTCATTATTCATGGACATCATCTTCAAAGAAAGTCAAAGAAGCGAGTGCATTCAAAAAAGAAGTTAATCGGATGGCAATATGAAAGGAAGAGGTATGCATATCTTTAGGAAAGGGCTCTTCATTAGAAAGTAGATTCATATCTCCAGAGAGTATTGAAGGAAGAGTTGGATGCGAGAAATATACTTGGAAGCATAAGCATGGTATGTCTTGATTAGGCATGGAAAGTCAAGAATCTTCCATATGGTTATTTGACATGTAGTAGCATGACGGATGGGAATAACACATGTTGATATCAATCAACATTCAATTTGGTCTCTTGAGGAACACAAGGAAGATAGTAATGACAATTTCGGAGAGAGCTAGAAGCACGAAGTGGCTTGAAGGAACTTACGGCTTGAAATTTGAAGTAGCTCCACTCGTTTTGGAAATTCTAATGATGAGAAAAGATGTTTGAGATATCATATGACTTTCCAGAAGAATAAATAAGCGAAATGTGTGCACTATAAAGGCGGGAAAAGACGAGAATTTGATATGGCAAGTCGTGAGATAGTTTGTTGACCACTTGATGATGGATTTGATATTGATCTAGAAGTTCACTTTCCCATATGGATAGAGGGAGCTATAATTGGTTCTACATTGATTGATTTGACAAATACTTTTGATGAAAAAGATACTACCAATGGTTAATGGAAAGTGATATAAAAGGATGATGCAAAAAAACCATCGTCACGAAGATAGATTGTGAAAGAGTTTGGCTCCATAAAATGTTTGACATCCAAGAAGGTCGGAAAGCTCGGTATGATGTGATGCAAGATACGAGCCCCTGCAGCCTACAACTAGATCTCTACGAGAAGAACAAGTAGTTGATGATTCAAACAAGTTGAGGCTTGTGGTTTTGTCTCCCCGGATGAGAGGGAGTATGGATCTCCTCCCTAGGGCGAGAGAAAGTGATAATGGACATCGTATTCACCATGTGTCATGCACTAGACCCGGGGCTAACATACGTAAGTCTAGTGAAGGCACTAGTAGGGAGAATGGAGGATTGGATAAGCATTTGGGACCGATACTCTTTGAGGATAGGACAGGGTATTAAACATAAGAGTAGTCGAAGAGGACCAATATTCTTTGAGGATTGGGAATCCAAGATAAGAATAGTCCTGTAAGGACAAACTTGGTGAACATCCGGATGGGGTATGTGCCTCGGAAGGCGGTGATGGTGGTGTCCAAATGTATACCTCCGAAAGCATTGTACTCTAATCTAGTCGAAAGTTAGAGCTTGTCGGTCGAGGCCTTGTTATTTGCAATTGAAAATGTTGATTATGATGTTGATGCTTGATAATGCTTATCAATCTGAACTCTTCTAATGAGAATATTTCAATTTGAGAGTATCCTTGAATCCTTACATGTAGTTATTAATACCTCCCTAATTAAGAGGGAGTGTAGGAAAATGTAACTAGGTTCAATCTTCATAATTATCATTGTACTTGTGCCATTGTATATTTCATGTAAAGCAAAAGAACAAAAAGAATTTATTATTATTATTATTATTCTTATTTCATTAGTCAAGCATGTTCTTCATGCTTCTAGGGTTTATTGAGTCAAAAAAAATATTTTGTCATGAGTCAATATATTGTACTTGAGTCAAGTCCCATTTGGACTTAAGAAAAAAGAGGAAAAAGAATTTTATGTGAGTCAAAAGAATTTGTTGCCCTATTGATTTCTCAACACTTAGTACACTCCTCCGGGGATGCCTTTGCTCTACCGACTCTTCTACAAACTTATTTTCTCTTAAAAAAAATAAAACAAACTTCTTGCTAGTACTGATCAGTTTCTTGGCTTGGTTGGCACTTACCAGTGAAATTTCCAAATTTGTGTGCACTAATGATGAACGATTTTCTATCCTTGACAAGCCAATACAAGTTGGCTCTCCAAATGAAGATTGCATCTCCCATGTACATGTAGGGACTTCCAAACACCACTCCACATACATCAAGTGGAACTACATCCAATTCTACTTCTTTGATAAAATCAACACTAATAGCAAATATAAATTTTTATTGTTTTATTACCTTTATCTTTTTATCCCTGTTTACCCACGTCAATGGATATGGACTTGGATAATCACGAACTTCCAATCCCAATTTATTGACCAACTCTCCTACAATGATATCTACCTGTGATTCTGACTAAAACAGAGCATCAATCTTTGTGTTTTTAAATTCTATCTTTATGTGGAAAAGCATAGTATTTTTGTTCTCTTTCCCCGTTGTTGAAGGCTACTTAGATTCACCTCCTTACGCACGATGTACAAACGATCTTCTCATCCAAGTCCAAATTTGCTTTCAACTCTGGTTGCTCAAATCGGTGGCCATATTATTCTTCTTATTATTTATCTTTTTGTTCTTCGAGGTTAAGCTCTGAATGCAACTTCTAGCGCTTCTCCCCTATATGACCATCAATGTTACAAAGTGCGGTGGTTACTAAGACCTTTGCACTAGTGTTTTGTGGGCATTGTCCTTTTATATTTTCCCCTTTCCACTTCTTCCCCTCCTTACGAGTGTCTTGATGCTCCTACTGCGATCCACTTGATTTCTCTTTTTTTCAAGCCCATGTTCTCCGAATATGCGTGCTTATACACAAGTCGCGTCCACCAATATGGGCTTGAACATCACTTGCTTCCGCAAATCATTGTGTAGACCCCTAGATACTTGACGAGTACATATGGGTTATTTGGGGAAATACACAGCATTATGGCCATCTTTGTAAATTTTGCGGTGTACTCCTGTACACTCTTCCCATGCTTCTTCGTAAAGTGGTTCCATTGAATCTGTTATCACTCAGGTTTTCCTTGAAGTTGTGGAAAAGGAAAGTATACCCGAGGTAACCACAAACCAACCTTCAGATGCAGAATCTAGCCAATCTGCATCCAGAGAGGGCTCTCTCTTTATAATTTATCTTTGTTCTTAGAAAGTTTTAGGCTAGTTATAAATCCAAGAGTTTGTTTGAAAATGGTGGAATTCGCCAACTAAGGGCAAGGTTGAAGATTTTCAGTCCATTGGGCTATGGAGTCAAAGGATGGCTTTACTGGATTTCTATTCTACACACAATATGGCTTTTCAGGGCAAGATAGCCAAACATAGAACAATTTTTAGAACTTAAAGTGGATGGAATGGGTTTGAAGGGATGAAAGGCAGTTAAGAATCTTTCAACATGTTCAAAGAAAGAAATGGAATGATTACAAATAAAGAGCAGTGAAGAATTCTTTACTATAGTAATCAATATGTTTAAATTAGCGAAGCAAGAGAAATTAAGAATTCATTGCTTATAACTAATTTAGAGGAAAACATTTAGAATAATCACAATTGAAATCAGAGTACAATTAAGTAAATTCTGATTTATTCTTTTATGTCAATTATTCAGAAATGGACACAATGATAATATAAACAGATATAAAACTTAAGACATAAGATAGAAAGACTTATTGAACTGCAGTCCGACACATGAATCCTGCAAAAATTCCTGAGCTTCAAATTGTGATCCAGCAAGCCACAAATAAATTTCTCCAAAACACTTTTATTCCAAAAACATCAATGTCATAGCAAAGTAGTATAATCCACCCCCAATACTTTCTTTGAGGGTTTATTTATACAAAAAATGATTTAAAATATTTCACGCTAACCTAGCAAATAATCTAGGGTGACTAATGAATAAATTACAATAAAAAGGAGACAGATGGTCTCGTAGATAGGACAAAAAGTAACTGCTGGTGTGCTGTTTCCTCCCTTTGTGGATGTGCTGGAGTCAGGTCCTATAATAGGGCTCGATGTTGTCCTTCTGAGTAATTCTGTTTTACTACCTAGCTTGTTTGATACTCTTTGTTTCTACTGATACTCTTTAAACTACCTGACGGATACTCTTTAACCTGTGCTCATTATTTATCCTTGACATGATAGTAAAAAGACAAAATTCTCTACCTGAAGATAAATTTCACAAAATTTCCAATAAGTCTTCCCACCATTGATCTTCTGCTATTATGGTTCTTTTAAGTTTCCTTAATGTTTCATCAGCCTCTGTGTACCTGAAGAAAGTAGGCCTGCTTGGGAATAAATACTGTATTTCATACTCAAGATGAAACAAATCTTTTAACCTGTCGTAGAGATTCCTCCCTGTTGGCAATGTTGCTTCTGATGAACTGATAGAATGAGTAGTTGTGTTATGAGCATGTATACCTATTTTATTAACATAGGTTTCTAGGTCCATTATTTTGTCCTCTGAGAGCATAGGACTGGGTAACCCATTGTCCAATAGAACCTGAAACTTTTCTTTGAAAGCATTAATTTCTTCCAGAATATCTGAGCATTTCCTTTCCAAAATTTGCATAAGAGTTCTTTTAGTAAAAACTCTTTTTATTTCTAAAATAGTACCTGTCCTGTCATTAATTCCAAGCTCTACAAGTTTTTGCCTAGTCTGGGTGTTCAAAAACTGTATAAGTTGATTGGCTTGTTCTGGCCTACCTCTTAATTCATCTCTTGTTTTATCTATTTCTTCCATGGCTACTTTGACTAAGTCATTTTGTTCAAAGATTATCTGAACAAAGGACCAAACACTCTTTATTGACTCAACTATATTATCCCAAAGAATTTCGTTTATTTCTCTCAAAGGCTTTTCTAATGAAAGATCTCTTTCTAAAGCCTTAACCAATTTTTCAAGTCTTTTGATTTCCCTAGTATTATCAGCAACAATCTTTTTAGACATATCATATTTCTGCTCCAGATTTACTAGCTGCAATTTTGTGGTTTGAAGTTCTGTGACTCTGAGTTTTAAACTTTCCATTTGTTTTACCAATTCATCAGAACTTAAATTAGAAGTGTTTACCTATGCTGATTATGTTTGTTATTCTGCGATTGTGGTACCTGTAGTGATCTCTGTTGTAGATGTTTGCATGATATCATGTTTTTCTCTTAATGCCTGTTCCAATTCTTTCTCTGTTTCACTCAGTTGCTTAGTCATTTTCAAGAGCAACTCCATCATTTCTTCTTGTGAATTTTCCTTCAAAACTTCTTGGGTCTGGGGATGCCTTGAGGTTGGTAATTTTAGTTGCTTTCTCAGTGCAGCAATATCATCATATTTCTTTTTAATTAGTGCCTCAATTCTTTTGATATCTTTGGGATTGTGACCCAAACTGATGATTATTTCTTCCAGAGACTTTATTCTGTTATCTTTTGCCTGAGAAGAAGCCTTCTCAATTTGCAACTGGGTGTTTGTATTATTTAAAGAATCCTGCAGCCTAAGGGCTGCCATGGCCTTATCAGTAAGGGTTGAATATACCATTTCCCCAGTTTGTCTATGCAATTCTATTTGGTCCAAGGGATGAATGTCTTTTGCCAGGACCTCAAAATTGGTCCTAATATAATCAGATGTTGCCTTGGGTTTTGGCACCTTGTATTTGAAATGGCTCATCATCATTTTGCCTTGTTGAATGTCAAATGATGACATTAATCTTTCCTGATTGTGTGGAGCCATTCTCAGATACTAATCATATACCTGCATTCTCAATGGATCATTCTTTGCTTTTATATTAATGAAAGTTCTCTTTATATCACCTGTATCTGTTTTTGGCTGTTTAAAGGAAGAGACTTCAGTACTCAACTGTTTTTGCAATGCTTTTCCTTTGTGGCCTGTGTGTGTTTCACTAACTGTGCCAGTTAGTTGACTATCTTCTCTTTCATCATCAATTATTTCATCTATAGTTTCCACTTCTGGGAGTGGATTGAGTTTCTGCTTTTTAGCTTGATGTAGCTATGACGATTCTTTGGGAGGAGTAGGATCTGGAACCTATCTTTTCTTGCCTATTTCCATATTAGATGGAGTTTGCAATTTTGAAACTTCAGGATGATTTACTTGAGTAGGAGAAACCTGTGTTTGATCTGGTGCCCTGGAGGTTTGAGGTTTCTCTGCCATGATGAAAGTTTCAATGACCTGTATTTCAGGTTCTTTCCCTTTGCCTTTAGACTCTACTGCAATTGATGGACTATCTTCCTGTAATCCCTGCTGGAGATTTCCTGCTGAAGAAGTGCCAATGTGAGGTACCTGCACTTGACCAAAAGACTCTAGGTCAAACTTTTTCTCAAGATCTTTCATAATTTTGTTTATATTGTCTTCTTCATTATCTTGCTCAACTAGTGTTCCTTCCACCCATTCATCTTGATTAGCATATTGTTCTATTTCAGAATTCCTGTGGTGAACGTACGGGGATGATTTGTTCTTCATTCTTTTGTCACAGATAAAACTGAATGGATCATAAGGAACCCAACGGAAACTCCTTTGTAACTTGTAACGGTTTTGTAGTATATCTTCTGCTTCTCGCTCAGCGTCCCTAGAATTGCATATGAAGGGACCTAATTGACTTTTGATCTTGAGTTGGGCTTTCTTTTTTACACTACAAAAATGAATCATATCAGAATTATTCATTTGCCTGAAATATTCTAAGGCAAAAAGTCTCATAGGCACATATTTTGGCAACCTGAATGGATACAATTCACATCCATATATTATGATGACTGAATGATTTTGGTATAAATACCAGTCCCCAACTTTATATGTCCTTGAAAGCTGCAAAGTCTTCTTAATTTCATTACTAAGCCTTGGAGGGGGAATTCCAGTCAACAAGGTAGTTGCAGGATATACAAAAATATCGATGAACTCAGCATAAGAATAGGGAGAATTATAGGAAGAGTGAGTTATGGCAGACCAAAATATAACAGATCTAGGGTTTCCTTTGGCATCAAGCTTTTTAACAGGAAAAGGGAACTTCTCTGATTGATAATAGATGATGATATGGTAAATGACTGAGGAATATTTAAACACTTTCTCATTATCTAGCCTCATGAACTGGTCATGGATTTTATTGGCAATGAAAGATGCGAAGTCATATTTTACTGCAGGAGGTTGCCCAGGAGTAAAGATAGACAGCAATACCAGGGTTATTTCATCAACATATTCACTTGTATTGAAACCCATGACAAAGGATATCATATTTAGGATGAGTTTGCCTAAATTATTAAAATAAGCAAAACCATAGGGAGGAGGTCCCTTGGGTTGATGTTCAGGTAACATAAAATTCTGGCAAATGCATTTCAATTTTTCTAGGGACAGTTGGGTAGATTTTTCACGTAGTTCTTCCATGGACAAAGGAGTAAGATCTTGATCAGGTTCAAAATGGAGCATTGTATTAATAGCTTGAGAAGTGATGGGGAAAAGGATACTCTGGTCAGGAGACAATACTGCCCTTTGAGTTGAATCATAGTTGGAGTGACAGTAGTGGATGATTTCTGGGAAAATATGGACTGAGGGGATAAGATATCTCGGGAAATTGGATTCCCACAATCCAATGACATCCAGACCCTTCGAATAATCGTCTCTGCAGCGACAATAACTTCGAAGGGGACTTTCATCGAAAACTAAGTCTTTAATTTGAAAGTCTTTATCCACTAATGGTAAGTATTCTAACTCTCTGTGAGAGGCATTTAATGGGGTTACATTCAAAGCTGTCGGAGCTTCCATTTTGGTTCTTGTGTATTCAAAATGGAAGTTTTGGGATTTTCTTCACAGACCGGGCGCAATTTTGTTTTTGGGAGCTTTGATTTTACTTGCAGGAACTAGAATAGACTGATATTAACCCTTTTTCAGACTTTGGCGTGATTTTTTAACACAGGAAAGTGGATTTTCAAAGAGTTCCAGCAAGAAATCGAATAAATACCTGTTTGATGGAGAAGTTTGAAATTTACAGGTACTGGTCAATGGCGGATGGATGCTTGGGCACTGGTCTAACAATGGCGTTCAGCAATGTTGGTTGGCGGTGTCTCAATTAGCGGAATTTTTGAATTCTTCAGTGGAGGGCGCAGTCTCTTTCAGCAGTGAAAATGACAGAAATACACGGATTTTTGTTTTATTTACAAAGTCAATGGGGATTTTTATTTTTTCGAGGATGACGTCATCTGGTACGGGAGGACGCGTCACCGGGACCGGGCGGTAAGCGGTAATTTCCGCACCGCTCTTTGGGAGATGGTGGTATTCAGCGGGGAGGCAGTGATTCCATTAATCGACTGACACGTGGTTGGAGTACTATTCCAAAACCACTGTGCCCCCGCTCATTATCTTTCGAATGCGAGACGGCCAGCGGAATGATCCTGGGCCATTGATCTTCGGGGGGGGCGATCTGACGGTCGACGGGACGTGGAATTGGCGAAGTTTTAATGCGCGGGCCCGACGGGGATTTAAAAATGATTAACTTTAATTAAATATCCCGGGAGGCATTTGATTGGCGGAATCGATGGTTATTAATTAATCCTGGTGATTTTATTAATCCCATAGTTTATTCACGGTTGCGGCAGGGTTAGGGGTTTTTTTTAACTATGGTTAAAGTGTCGGGCGGAATTTTAAAATGCCAAGGGAATGGGTCACGGAGGCTTGGGGGATTTATGAAGTTTTAGTTTAAATTAAAACTTCGGTTTTGTTTATTTTTCATTTTAAACATATAAAACTATATGTTAAAAACCTTTTTCATATATTTTTAATATATGGTAATAAATGAATGTTATTTATCAACCATAGGGGTAGGGAATAATTTATATGGGTATATTTTAGCCAAAGGGTTCTTATTGGGGGTTTTTATTTAACAAAAGGGGATTAAATAAACTTTGGCCAAAACTTATAATAAGAGGGGTTTTTGGGATATTTATGTAAAAAGGAGTTATGTACTATAGGATAAGGTCTTCTCACTAGGGATTTAATAGATAAGTCAAAGTTAATATGACAAAGGACAAGGTAAACTCAAAATACTTAACTATAACTAAGAAAGTGAAGATCTTTGATGTAAATTATATCATCTTAATTTCAACACTTAAACATAGAATAGTAAGTGATTTTGAGGGTTTATTATGGAAATTTGCATGATTTTCCTAAGTAAAATAGGATTTTACTTAGGAAAAGGATAAAAGTGAATGATTATAATGATAAATAACTTCAAGTACTTAGGTCTTTTTGATCATTAGGCCGAGGGTCTGGTCCCTCCAAAAGTCAAGGAAATGTCTTGAGCCCCTTTAATATCCAAATACCTTAGCACTTTGGGGAAATTAGTAAAATCTTAGGGAGAAAGTGATGTGGGAAGTTAATGATTTTGACTTTGCTTTCTGTGAATTTTCCAGTGCATTTTCTGCTTCAATATTTGTGATGAAAGTAAAAGATTAAACACATTTAGCATCATCATTCATCACATGAAACTTGGGCAACACCATCTAGCTACCCTATCTACTTTACACTACCATTTTTTCTTCTTTATTAGGGTGCATTTGGACTTGCAAACCCTTATCAATCTTCTTTTCTTTTACATGGTAAATCTATCTAATTCTACCCTTATTACATCCAAGGGCTCAGATTAAACTGTTGAGCACATTTTATTAACTCTATCTGTCTACTTATCTGCCAAGATTAAACTGTTTGGTCAGATATTTATTCTCTATTCTACAACATGAAATTGAAATATGAATGAGTCAAGTTTATACAGTTTTACCCTTCATAAATTGTGGCAAAAGTTTGACAAGCTGCACACAATTGCTTTATTGCAACAAATGAAATAGTAGTGGCATTTAGACTTGCACACTTTCCTTGGTCTATTTTTTGCTTGGGGTTCATTTCTTTCACTTTTTTGACCATTTTATTTTTCTTACCCTTTGATTTTTCTTTTAGGGTATACCCTCTTTACATTTTTTAAATTTTTTGATTTTTTGATTTTTTAAGAATATGGAACACCTTTGCACAAGAAAAAGGTTTGAACATATTACATAATTCATCAAGACTATCATGAAAAATGACACCTATTGGTATAGGAGTCTAACATAAT
>JAXQQM020089008.1:0-34556 GCA_034641835.2 Pinus albicaulis | reverse complement strand
ATATAAATTTAAGGGGGTTCTTAAAATTTTCCCTGCAAAAGACAACATATGAGATGATGATGAACAATGATGGAAACCTGAATGCAAGGTGGAAATAAAACAAGCACTACTAGGGGGAATGCTATGGGAAAAATTTCTACACCCCGCACACTGAATAATGGATGGTGTGGAGGAACTGTCTTGGGGACAGCTTTTGCTCAGGTCGCAAAAGTCACCATAGACATGGATGGTGCCATTTTGCTTATGGGTTGGATAGATAAAGTGAGGGGTGGTAAATGCTTCCATAATGTCGTCATCACACTAGAAGATGGGGTGACTGGTGGAAGGATGACCACATGACACGGCGAAGCTACCTGACTCATCATTATGAGAAGTGAGGTTCACATGCGCATCGTCATGGAGGGTGACAGAAGAATAAGTAGATGAAGAATCTACTGATGTTGAGCCCAAGGTGATCACTGAAGGGAGGTCAGGAGAAACAGAAGGGGAACCCCTAGAGGGGTCTTCCACCATGGATCTCATAGATGATGACAGATAGAGGATAGTGGCCAAAGACTCCATCATCTCGACATCGGGATGGGGTATGTTAATGGGAGTGGATGTGTCCTCAGGTTTTGCTGAAGAAAAACTCGCAAGTAAGGGTGTTACACAGTAATTTGTCACTGTCCCTGTAATCCCCCATCCCGCACATTGGAGGGCTTATTCTATGACCTGTGAGTAGTGGAATGACCTGAAACCACTTTCATGGCATCCCCCTTGACAAGGACAATCATTCCCATGAAGAAAATTTCCTATAAAAAGCCCTAAAAATATCCCTTTTATCCTTGGCGCGACTAGCCAGTTCAGCCCTCGCGCTAATGGGGGAAATCCACCAAAGAGGGCGCGCCAAATGGCACTCTGTCCCAGTGTATCACTCACGCCAGGCTTAATAAGGATTGTTTTTTAAAAATAAATGGTGGAAGTTTGATTCCAACCAACTCCTGAACGAGTCTCTAAAATGAGTTGGGAGGTTTGGCTCTGGATCTCCATGTAGGGGAAGTGGTTTTCCACCTATCATGGAAGCTTCCTTGAGGATAGGGCCAATCCCACCATTGTAGGGATCCCAACTCCCCTTCCACCATCTATATAAGCTTTTCATTTTCCCTTCACAAGCTAGCTTGAATAGAGCTGAATCATTAGTAAGGAGATTATCGTCAGACAGCCGAAGTGAGAGACTTGTCCCATTCCCGATGAGGTTTACCAAGACGTACTCCACTGTCGACCTGTCGAAGGAAGATCCAGCGTCAGAGCTCAGGTTGTATCATTCTTTGTTCTGATTAATAATAAACGACTTCGATTATGGTTCCACTTAGATGTTCATGTTTTATGATTATGAGTTGTGTCTTCTTTGACTGATACATAATTGCATGTATTAGGGTTTACGCTTGTTTGTTTGTTGTTTCTTCATGTACGTGCAGGTGTTCGAATGCGCCGAGTGGGAGAATTGTGATCTGCCATAGCGAGAGACAGAAGCACCATCTTCTCCACAATCAACAGCATCATAGGACTTAAGGTAGGCCTTTCGTCTCACTTTGGTCTTTTTCAATTAGGAACTTGCGTCGTAGCGTGACTCGGTTGTTGCTAGACCCGATCTAGGCTAGTTGGGATCACCTCTGTCCGCAGAGGGGATTTACCTCTCCAAAAAACTGGCGACTCCACTGGGGAAACATTGATTGGAGTTTGTCTTGTCTTTTCGGTTTATTTTTCTTTTTGCCTGCTTGATCAGCTCTTTTGGTTCGTTCTTTTCTAGTGTTAAACTTTTGTTTAGCTTCACCATCCTTGATCTACTCTTCGATTGCTCTTTTCATCTTTTGCATTAGTAAACTCGACTAGCATGGGTTTTTCCCTGACAGTCGCGCCAGCTGGCACATGTTGCCAGTTTATCCCCCGCACCAATCCTGTTCTGGCGCTAGTTGCAGCCTGACAGTAGCGCCAATTCTGTGAGGTGCTAGGGTTTTCTTCTTTTTGGGCTTTCTGAGCTTGATTTGTGGTTTTGGTGTCATTTTTTCGACTGTCGAGTGTTCTGAAGCCTTTTTTGACTGAGCGTGACCTTCATCCTCTAGTTTTTTCCCTCTACTATTGATTTTACATTCTAACCCTAGGGCATCTAGGTGTTATAGTGTGTCGAGCCTCCCATAGGAGTTTTTGGTCTTCGTTTGATCAGTCAATTTTATTATTTCTTCTTTGCATTCGTTTGGTGGTTTTCCATTGTTTTGTGGCGTTATTTGATTGATTTTCTTCTTCTTCATTCGAATTCTGCTTTATCTCGTTTTGGGCCTAGATTACATGGTTCATTTGAGTCTTTGGGATTCCTTTTGATTTGAAGGACTTCTTTATCAATTTGGGGTTTGATTATGTGTTTGGCATTGAGTGAAACTTGCTTGTCTTTGCTCTTTTGCTGTCACTTCACAAATTTTTCTTTTCATTAATTTTCATTTTGTTTAGTGCATTTTGCTCTTGAACATTGAAAATACAAAAAAAAAAAAATCTCTTTTTCTTTTGATTAGTTAATGTGAATTAAATGTTTTTTATGTTATTAGTGATTTATAAATCTGAAAGAAAAGCTTTTAGTTTTTGTTAGCATGCATTAGAGACACTAGTGGTTGTTTTGTGATCATTTTGTGATTGTGTGAGAGCTCTCAACCTTCTCGTAGTTAGCTATTCATTGAACGAAATGATATATTGTGGCATGTAGTGTGCATTTAGAGGATTTTGAGACATAACATTCAGTAGGGCCTGGAAATTGAAACATAATTGAAGATCAACACTAAAATTTATTCAATTTACCTTAAGGCAGCATTGAAACATTAACGAAATATTTAGAGGTCTAGGCTAGTGACGTGTTCCGGCATCATTAAACCTAGTAGCTGTCGTTCGCCTCTTGGATTTAGACAGCACTAGTACGGACTTGTGCTCCCCATACCGTCGCGTATATAAAGGGATACCCCACTAGGTTGCTATCCTTTATCCGTAGGAAGCCGAGTCTGCCGCCTTATACCCATGATACACCAGACACAGTATTCGGGGAGATTGCCTGCACGTATGTCAAGTCCTTGGTTGATTTCTCTTTCATTTTTGAACCAAGGTGTATATTGCAGTTCACGGATGTCTGGTACGCCCTTCTACCTAGATTACCAGAGCAGTCATTTTCGATCTTTACTGACTCATTAAATTTGAAAAGATCATCAAGTGCTTGTCCTTTCACGCTTGTTTCCAATATGAAAGTGATAGAGTCACCTTTTGTCTATTTCTCGACTCTTAAAATATGAAACAACAGAGTTTTATTTCAATGTTTTAAAAATTAACTGCCCACGAAATATTCTTGGTTAAAGTTAGTTTCCTTAGGGTGTTATTTTGGGTTGTTTCCAATGGAAACTTTTCCGAAGTCCACCAACCAAGGAATCCCCTCCGATGGGAATCCTGGTCCTTTTCCTGCTTTTGGTAATGTCGGTGCTCCTTATATGGCAACATTGTCCCTTCCTGGGTTAACCATTGGTTTTCCTGTTTGGTTATTTTCAACCTCGGTGGTCCCCAATGCCTCGATCTCTGTTCAACCGTTTCCTCCGCCTGAACAACATCATGTTGATTCCAAGGTGGACCTCTCCCATTCTTCGCCTATTTCTACGTCCTCCTCTTCTACTTCGCCAGGTGAAAGTCTAGATTCAAGTAACCAGGTGGCTAAGAAGAAGAAGAAGAAGACGAAGAAGAAGAAGTCCGATAAGAGAGAGGCTAAAGATGCAACTACTGCTTCTGAAATATCTCCTCTTGATAAACCTTCCAACCCTCTGCGGAAAGTCAAGTTCCCGTGCATGTTGTGCATGGGAGACCATCTTCTTCGAGACTTCCCTGGCATTCCCAAGGTGCTCAAAGTATGGTCCAACGGTCATCCACCATTGCCTTTTGCTTCCGGGAGTCAAGTTGGGGGCACATCTTCAGCTAGTGTTGGTAAGGCTCCTAAGAAACAGGGAAAGATTACCAATCCCTGTAAGTTGTGTGAAGGGCACCATGCCATTCACCTTTGTCTGTATATGGATGAAGCCAAGCGATTTTTGGACAACTCGACTGTTTCTACACCTTGCCTTCCGGCTAGTTACAAATAGCTTTCTTTGAGTCCTCCACCAGTCAATTCAACAGTCGGTCAAGAGTCATCCTTGGTCAATCTCGCTCCCCTGGAAATTCAAATTCAATAATCCATTCCTGACCAACCATTGGTCATGGGATCGGTTGAGCTGGCCCCATCTACGGTGCACCAGGTCTTTTCCGTGGAGAGTGGATCTCTTACCCCTCATGTTCTTCTTGTCTCTTCAGATTCCTCGGACTTGGAGAAAGATTCTCCTGTCCCTGTACCTCAAGGAACTACTCCTCTCCCTCCTGTGATGGAGATCCCTGAGGATACCCCTCCCACCTTCGAGATGGAGGTTGTGGAGAATGCTCCTTCTTCTTCCGTAACACCAGGGGAAGACCATCTCAGTTCGATGGTGGCCCCTCCGAGTAGTTTGGTTGCTTCCTTTGATTGGAATCGATTTGCAGGATATCGCCTTCCGTCTTATGTGCCTTTCAAGATAACGGTACAAATCTTTGATCTGGTCATATGTTGGAAATACTGAGAGTGGGGGTGAATCAATATTTCTTTCAATTAGAGCATTAGTTAATCTTCAATTATTATCAATTTTTGTACAATGATAGCAGCAAACAAGAGGAACACAAATGCACACAGTTTTTAAGGTGGAAACCCACTCCGGGACAAAAACCACCTAATGCTTTTCTAATAATTCTTTTCAACTCCAATTGAAAATAAAGCTCCAACTTCCTAGAATCTAGAAAAACATTCTTATCTAGCTCCCACTGGATGGACGCTCCAACGCCCGAGATTCTTCATTAGTCACTGAACGAATGCCCCAACACCCAATGAGCTACAACTCATCCTAGCACCACCCTACCACCCTATAGAAGAATAAAAGAAGAATGGACTCCCGTACCAAGGAAAATGGTCCACTTTACAATGATATAGAATGATGTAGAAGAATAAGATATACTAGACCATAACCCCAACTTTGACACAACCACCTTATGATGATCCTAGACTTCCCAACACTACCTCTTCAACCCTTGGCAGATAGACACTAGTACAATTTGTACAATAATGTATTTACAATGACTAAGTACAATGATTTTATGCAGTGCTGCCCACTTGAAGACTTCATATGATGAAATTCTTGCTGCTGTTATGCACCCTGGTTTCTGCTCTTGTCATGCTACCCTCTGCTACACCTTGTTTTTCTTTTCTACCGTAGAAATTCTAGTCCTTTGCAATCCTTGACAACACATGATCTAGCTTTTTCTTGCCTTCTAGGAGCTCGATATTGAATCTGGTGTATATCTGTTATTTCAGATCCTCAATATCTGATTTTCGGTCCTGTAGTATTATTCTGAGTCTTCTTTCCAATGCCACAGGTCTGACCCAATTTGGATTCTTCAAGAGAGAGTTATACCCAATTTCTCACACTGCCCTAATTATGGACTGTTTTAGCAGAGCGCACTTGTACGACGTGCCACGTGTCATTGTTTCTTCATTTTCCTCTGAAAAATACTGTGCACTATCTTCCAATTTTTACATAATTCCAATCCGATACTCAGAGAGAGAGTTATGACGATTTTACCAAGGTCACTTCTTTGAGATGAATTTCAAGAGCCTACAAAAACCCTTACTTCCAAAGATCATATCTCCAAAAATGTTTCGCAAATTTATCTGAAATTTTTACTGCAGCTTCCTTAGGATTTCGGCTTCACCTCATAAAAATTTCAGCTTTTGTGCCTTCATAGAATAAATTTTAGAGCGAAAATTCCATGATGACCTGTTTCAGATGGCGAAATCCCATGCATAAGAAGGAAATGAAGATCACAATTTATATGAATGCTTAAGTTGAGAGGGGCTTCAACAAGTGAACGTGGGAGGGATCTTAGGAGCTTAAAAAATATTAATTATGAATTTTCAATGACCCATGCCCCAACCCCATGGGGTTTTAGACCACTAACTGGGGGTACAAACTTGAAACATGAATATCTCTCAAACCGTGAAGAATTACATGGCGTGCCATATATCAACGGAAACATCTCGACAAGTAGAAACCATAAAAAGCATTATTGACCCAAAATATATTAATTTTGTAGGTAAAAACTCCCATGCAATATTGGGTTAGCCCCTGGTTCTGCTTGGGTTGACATCAATGACAAACACTGATCAACATCGTACCCAGCACCATTATAGACGAAGGTGCATCTGTTATTATTTTATCCTCAACTACTTGGAAAGCTTTCGGTTCGCCGCCACTTGTGCTTGTTACGTAGAATCTGTTGGCATTTAACAGAAGAACTAGTCAACTGTTAGGGATCCTTCCAAGTTTACCTATTACATTGGGAGGTAAAACTGTCCACATGAACGAGATGGTTGTTCCAGGCCCCTTGGATTTCAATCTGCTTTTGGGGCGCGATTACACCTATGCCATGGGAGCGCTTGTCTCCTCCCTTTTCTGTGTGGTCTATTTTCCACATGAAGGACGGATCGTGACCATTGATCAACTTTCGTTCTTTGGTCCTAATGTGGCAACTGACCCACCATCATCCCTTCCTAGTTTTTATCCACCCGTCGTATCTGCCTCACTGCAGTCAACTATGTGGCTACCTACCTCGTGCCTATACTCAGTGATGATGTCGTCGTGCATAGTGTGCTGGGGGCATTGGGTCTTGATTTCTGAGATGTTTTTCTCCCATCGGATGAGAACCTCTTGGAAGCCATGAATTCTTATTAATCATGATAATTTTTCTTCGGAGCATGGTTCCTTTCCTGTGTCAAGCTACTTAAAAAATGAAACAAGGTTGTGGAACATAGTTCGTCTGCTTGTGTCAAGCTCCTTAAACCATGAAACAAGGTCGTTGGAGCACGGTTCATATGCTTGTGTCAATCTCCTTAAAAAATGAAACAAGGTCGTCGGAGCACAGTTCGTTTTCTTGTGTCAAGCTCCTTAAAAAATGAAACAAGGTGTCATGAGGATAGTTCTTTTAATGTGTCAACCTCATTAAAACAATGAAACACGTTCCCATTCAATTCGAGTCTTTGCTCAGATCTCATAAAATCCCAGTCGAGTCTTTCTCTTGATCTCGTAACTTGAACCTTCACTCCATCTTCCTGTCATATGGATTGAAGCTTGGAGGGCATGTACCTCAAATTGAGTCACCATGTTGGGGGCATGCTTACTTTTTCAAGCATAGTTTATTTCCGTTTCAAGCTTGTGTAAAAATGAAATCGGTTTCAAGCATAGTTTATCTTTGTTTCAAGCTTGTGTAAAAATGAAACCAACTTCAACAAAGTTTCTTGATTTCAAGCTTATGTAAAAATGAAACCTTTCCCATTTTACCTCTTGTGATTGCCATTTTATCACTGTTTTTTCCGTATGAGCCTTTGCTTTTTCACCCATCATCACTATCCGCTTCGTCGATCATATGCCTTCAACCTATTCCCGAGGAATCGTTGCGATGAGTGGTCTTGTTAGCCAGTCTCTTAACCTTTATTTGTTCTAAGCAGTCCCACCATCACCGGAACTAGTAGCTACCCTTTATACCACTCGTTCCTCTAGGAGGAGTCACCTTTCAGCTCTTTTATGACTCTCTAAAACTGAAAAAGATTGCCGAGTCGCTTGTCATTTTGAGCTCGTTAAATTGGCTACAAAACGACATCTACCTAGTATACGTTTACCCCTTTTTCGGGATGGGATAGATTATTTACGAAAAAGGAATACCCTAGCCTATCTTGACTAGGAGGTTTTCTCAGACATAGTTTTCTACCTTTTTGGATCTGAGAAACTATTTACGAAAAGGGATTTTTGGAGTTTACTTTTCCGTTGTATTTTAAAACTCTCTAAACATGAAAATACGTCGAGTTCTCCCTTTGTCAGACTCGTTAAACCCTGATGACATCGGATTCAGTCGTAATGACAATATTCGAGTTCCTCCTTCCTAGGGCTCGTTAAATGTACTAGGATGGATTTGTCTGAAGGACGAACTTATATCACAGGCATATGCTGTCCCCTTCAAGCTTGTTTTCAAAAATAATTGGGGTACTTTCGAGAAATTGTGGGGAAAAATGGAACCGGTATCATCGTCGTGTCGCTCTTGAACATGGCACTTGTCTGCATTCGTGTCGGGTTGGGAACATCTCATCTCATTCTATGTTTGCCTTCATGGTTTTGGGTAATCCCTTTTGACCTCTCATCTTCTCTTTGCCTTGTCATCATGACCTCTGATCTTTTGATGTCAAATACTGCCAAATCCACCGTCGTGCCGCCAATATGTTCAAGAGAAGTTGACCTCTACAGTTTTCAACCTTCCTATGATTCTCATATGATCCTAATTCACAAACATTATATTCCTCTGTCTCGCGTCGATGATGTGGGAAACACTATGGCCCACCTTCGATCAAGGTCACTTCCTGTCGACTTCAACTCATTATCCAAGAAGCTGATCTAGAGACTCCCTTCAGGTACCTTGGAGCCTGCATGCCTCAATGGCAGGTTCTTTGCATTCGACGCAAGGTTTTCATCATTGGTCTTCGATCGGATGACTCTGCAGGTGTTTGACGCCAGCTCACTGTTCACATTCTATGGATTGTACCTCTATTACCTTGAGGGCCATTGTCATTATTGGTGGTTCCTCTCGCATCTGTTAACATCTTTCATCATTGGCTAGTAATCAGACGATGTTCTTGCATGTTTGACTTCAGCTCACATATTCACATGCTTGAACTTGTACTTTGTTTGGGTCGAGATGGAGTGCAAGACCCTGGATTTTGTCTGTTGGAATCCAGGCTGTGATTTTGTGGATGATTATGATTGGTTACATGACTCATTGATTGGATGGCTGCGACCATACCTAAGTCTATTTATCGATCCTCACTGAATGGTTGTGTCCATGCCTTGGATCTTGATTATTGTATACTCTATTATGGATGGCTGCACCCATACCACATATATCATGTATTTGGGATATCAGTTATACTTGTCTACGCAGGTTTCCCGACATCAGTGTTTTCAGTTGGACACGTTCTCGTAAAGCATTTCACCCCTCTCTCTCTTTCAGGCCTCATGCTTTAGGGGGCATCTGTTACAAAGTAATTTGTCACCATCCCTACAATCCCCCATCCCGCACATTGGAGGGCTTATCCCGTGACCTGTGAGCAGTGGCATGACCTGAAACCACTTTCATGGCATCCCCCTTGACAAGGACAATCATTCCCCTGTAGACAATTTCCTGTAAAAAGCCCTAAAAATAGCCCTTTTATCCTTGGCGCGACTAGCCAGTTTAGCCCTCGCGCCAATGGGGAAATCCACCAAAGAGGGCGCGCCAACTGGTGCTCTGTCCCAGTGTATCACCTGCGCTAGGCTTAATAAGGATTTTTTTAAAAAAATAAATGGTGGAAGTTTGATTCCAACCAACCCCTGAACAAGTCTCTAAAATGAGTTGGGAGGTTTGGCTCTGGATCTCCATGTAGGGGAAGTGGTTTTCCACCTATCATGGAAGCTTCCTAGAGGATAGGGCCAATCCCACCATTGTAGGGATCCCAACTCCCCTTCCACCATCTATATAAGCTTGTCATTTTCCCTTTGCAAGCTAGCCTGAAATAGAGCTGAATCATTAGTAAGGAGATTATCGTCAGACAGCCGAAGAGAGATACTTGTCCCATTCCTGACTAGCTGTACTGAGACGTACTCCGCTGTCGACCTGCCAAAGGAAGATCCAGCGTCAGAGCTCAGGTTGTATCTTTCTTTGTTCTGATTAATAATAAATGACTTCGATTATGGTGCCACTCAGATGTTCATGTTTTATGATTATGAGTTGTGTCTTCTCTGACTGATACATAATTGCATGTATTAGGTTTTACACTTGTTTGTTTGTTGTTTCTTCGTGTACGTGCAGGTGTTCGAACACGCTGAGCGAGAGAATTGTGATCTGCCATAGCGAGGGACGGAAGTGCCATCTTCTCCACAAACGACAGCAGTGTGAGACTTAAGGTAGGCCTCTCATCGCACTTTGGTCTTTTGCAATTAGGAACTTGCGTCGTAGCGTGACTCAGTTGTTGCTAGACCCGATCTGGGCCAGTAGGGATTGCCTCTGTCCACAGAGGGGATTTACCTCTCCAACAAAGGGAGAGCCAGACCCATTGTGCTCGGCCCCATATTGGCAAACCACTTCCAAGGAGGTGTGGAAATCTTCAAGGTGGGGACAGAGGTGAATATAGTGGCCATGGAAATCACACAAAGCACAAGGGTGATTTGTGTGTAAATTCTTGAGTTTCTTGGTTGAAATCGGTAAAGTAACATGGAATTCTGGGATATCAGACTCAGGAAACGCTTCGTTGACCATGGTTTTGAGATGTGGCAATTGGGGACAATTATGGGTAGCATGATCGACAACATCACATAAAGCACACGTATATTTACGCTTTGGAGGCTTAGGAGGAGCAGGTGTTAACTAGGAAGCCTTGTCCTTAGGTGACTTTTTTCGGGCTGTGAACCCCTCAACTAAGGCTTTCGCAACAAGAGTAGATTCCTGTTGAGGTGGTTGAGGCACAGAAGCAAAGGGAGGGGTCATAGCCATTGGTTGGACCGGGGTCAAATCAGTGTAAGGTTTGAGCTGACGAGGCGGGGTTCTGGATAGGGGATCAATGTACCAGACCGGGATCCCCAAGGTCATGTTGGGAAGGGTCAAGGTAGCCATAACAGGTATTGAAAATATTCCGGAAGGGGGTACCAAAAACGATATCTGACCGGAGGGGTAATGGCCAAGCGGAATGGCTCCCAGATGGTTAAGGTTGGGGGAACCATTCCATGAGGAAAAAGAGGATCAGGGACACCAACTACAGAT
The DNA here is from genome assembly GCA_034641835.2 of Pinus albicaulis. Taxonomy (NCBI): domain Eukaryota; kingdom Viridiplantae; phylum Streptophyta; class Pinopsida; order Pinales; family Pinaceae; genus Pinus; species Pinus albicaulis. Next base: position 23,600 of record JAXQQM020089008.1, on the reverse strand, counting down.
GAAGGGCCTCAAGGAGGAGGTTTGGAAGGCTGAGTTGAAGATGGTTGCAAAGGGCTAGGCTGCTGACTAGTCGAACCAGACCATTTGTGGTCGAACCGAGACGATTGCATCATGCAAAAATTCAACGAGTTAGGGTCAGAGATAAGTGGGGGGAGACCAGGGAATGAACCAACCAAAGAGGAATCTTTATAGACTCTAGGTGAGACACTAGTCGGAGGTTCAACTGTTTTTTTATTGGCCATCAAAGAAATAATGGACTCTGGAGAGGTTTGAGACTTCGGTTTGTAATATGTCAGCTAAACGATAGTGACGATATTTCCGTTGTGAGGAAAGCACATATTACGGTGAACCGTAGATGGGATAGAAGACATTGCATAAGTGTATATATGACCCAATAGAATGTTGTAGTCTAAGGGGGCATCAATGACTTCAATGTCAACACAAATAGTTTTTCCCGCAAGAGTAATAGGACAGTTGCGGAACATGCCAAGGGGCTGGGAAGAGTGGCCATCCCATGCACAGAGGTTGATAGTGGAAGGGGCTAACTCTGGCGATCTGAGATTTTTTCAAATAGAAGAGGACATCATGGAGGTGGATGCCCCCTCGTTAATGATACATCGGGATACGTTGGCATTCCAGATCTTGATAGGTATTTGGAAGGCGACAGATGCAGGTAGAGGTGGATGCTCTGACTTGTCAACATTGAAGGAAATAAAACAATCATCTAAATGATCCAGAATTCCCATGGCAGTTAGTAGAGCTTTACGTTGTGAAGGGCACGACTGGAGGACTTCAAGCGTTGAAATGGCGATAGCGGATTGTGCCAAGTCATCTACTATACTGTAGGTGTGGGCAGCGTTGCTAGAAGTAGTGTTTCGGCATAAAAATCCTTTGGGGATCTTGGTATGTACCTCTGCCTTAGGCTGAGGGATATGTAAAGGACCATTGGGTGTCAAAATTGGCTCTGTGGGACCTAAGGATAGGGGCTCAGTTGTGGACCAAGCGGGAGGCTTGGTGTACTAGCGCGACCGAATATGAAGGTTGAGATCCGCAGTATTGGCCTGGTGAGATTGCATCATAAGGATCTGGTAATTAGAGGTCCTAGATGGAGGAGGTTGAGCGGCTTCCTAACCTTTAGGGGGTTGGGTAGCCACATATCCTTGCTGGGGGAAAGGATTGGTAAACACAACCGGTTGAGTAGGCGCAACATTAGGAGGAACCGAAGTAGAGGCTTGTTGTCCTCGATATGTTGCTTGAGCTTCCCACAGTTGACACATCTGAGGTAAAAGGGGACAATCATGGGTATAGTTACCATGGGCACCACAACAAGAACAAGGCTTATTCGTACGAAGAGGCATGTTTTGCTTGGGTTGATCGCCCTGTTGTTGAGTTTCAGTGTTAGATATATTCCCTTGGGGATTTTTTCCTTGATGACCTTCGACGGGTTGGTTCTGGTTGCCTTTCCTCTTCTTTTTGGAAGTGGGAGGATTAGTCGCACTCTGTTGCACATAAACCTGACCCTGAGGGGGGGTGGCTACTTCTACGGAGCTTGAGAAGGCATGGGAAGCTGAGGTACTTGTGTTGGAGGAGCTAGAGCACCTGGCTATGGATACAAATAGTAAGGAGGTTGAGAAAAATTTGGGTAAACAGGTTGGGAAATAGCAGGCCCTAGCATCGGATGATGCGGTTGGGCAAAGACTTGAGGCACACTGTGTCCTAGATACATGCTGTCGAGAGGGGGAAAAGTGTCAGAGGATCTAGCCCCTCCCTGAGGGATCCCATAACCCATAGCAAGATGAGTGTACATATGTGAAAGGGATCCAACGATACTGTCGACGACATGAGATGCCCCTGGTACATTTGCACCACCAGGTCTAGGGAGATCAAGTAAGAAGGTATAAAAATAGCCACATTGCACGTATATCAAGTCATATTTCAACGCAACTTGGAAGGCTTCTTCCTCAGTCCGAGGAAAGTGAGATGCAACATCTTTACCAATAGAGGGAAAAAGGGATCTAAGAAACCAGTCCATGTAGACATGGTCTTTGAAAACTGGAGCTCAACATAAGCTCTTCGTTCTGGGGCATTCTTGAACATGGTAAAATAGGCGGGTGGCAGAAGTTTGATGGAAAGAGGTAAAAATTTCGATACCGGTTTCATAGCGAAAGAGAAGTTGGAAGTAGGAAAAAAAAGCCTTTGCAAGAGTCGCAAAAGTAGCATGAGAGGTAGAGGCCTGGTCGACATACCACTTGGAAGCTTCTCTAGAAAGTGTATGCTAGAATAACCGAAGATGGATAAAGTCATCAGTGATAGAGTTAGATGAACACCACATGTGGAAAGAACAAACATGGTTGGTAGGATCCTCTCCAACATTTCCTTCAAACATAGGGATTATTGAAGGAAGATTGGTTGGCATAGCAGGCCAACCTGGATCATGTTGTATAGGGTCATTAGTTAATTGGCTTAACTTGGGAAGGCTTAGGCCTTCCATAGAAGGAAGCAAGGGAGCAACCGAAATTGTTCATGTTGTGGCTCCACTAGTAGCGATTCCAGCATTAGAGTCGATGCCACCACAAGAGGTAGGTCCTACACCAGACATGACGAAGGTGAAAGGTGGAGGAGAACTGGGGATGGAAACAGAAGGGGAACCCGATGAACCAGAATCAGAGTTGGAATGGGGACTCGGCAGAGGAATAACTCGGACCCTACATGGTGGAGTAAGTCTTCCTAATGGAAACTGAGGATGAAGGGCTTGGATTCTCCGGGATAAATGCCTTGGGGGTGTAATGATGGAAAAGATACATAGAACCCAATAAGGTAGAGAGGTAAACAAGGGCACAAAGGTGCAGATTAAATAATTACAATGTTTATGTCTTGGCCTGGCGGTGTAAACCAGGCGCTCTTCGCTTTAGGTGTGCGTGTGTTTGATAAGTGTGTTAATTTTAATTAAGACTAGACGTGTGTGTAGAAAAAATAAAAAATATTTTGTCTAACTATAAATAAAACTGAAAGCGACAGTAAAATAAACAACTAAAGATGCATAAATTTAAACCCAAAAAGGAGGGCTTACCAACAACTAGTCTAAGGGTGGGCGAAATCTAATCAAAATGCACAATATGGAAAATATATATAAGTTCAAGAGGGACAAGGATCTAAAGGTCATATCTGCTGAAAAGAGGTGCAGAAAACAACAAGAAACCAAAGGGAAAAATGCTGAAAAATATGTGGCAAAAGGCTATAACCTTAAGGGAAATGTAGGGGGCCCTAAAGGGAGGACAAAAAAAAACTGAAAAGAGGTGTTTTGGATGGAAAAATAACCGATCTGAAATGGATTTGAAAAGACAGGTTCAGATCTAAAAAAATGGCTTAGAAACATTGAAATCTTAGAAGACCTAATTCAGCTAAAATCCTCCTAAAAAGGTGGAAGCGTGTTGAAGCCCTAAAGGGCTTGGTCCATACTTCGATGAGTAAAAATAAGAAATTACAGGTCCAAGATGGGTAAATACAGAGGTTAGACAACCTTGAACAGTGCCCTCTGCAAACCCTGAAAATTCGAGAAAAAATCCCGCAAAAAAAAAGCAGGTCACAGGTACTGACCTCTTCTTTGTTGAGGTTGCAGTTTTTGGGCAGATATCTACTACCTGAGAACTGAGGTCATAGGTTTCCAACTGTCTCAGGGGTAGGTTTCAGAAAAAAGTGTCGTCTTTGTCGCAGCTGATACTTATTACCTGCACAAATAGCCCAGAAACAAACGTAAGATAGAATTTTTACCTTTTTAGGGTAAAAAAGGTCAAAAACAACATCAATGAATGCAAAATAAGAAGCTGAATAAAAACCCTAGTGACTGAAGCAGCTGGTCATGCAGGGATATGAAAAACGACAACGGTCGTAATTTAAAACCCTTGTGGAGTTGCCAGTTGTTTGTGTGAATTCTAATCTCAAGCGTATGAAAAAAGCACACTTTAATTGCGCATAAAAAACAACCCCAACACCAAATGTGGCTGTCAATTTCCTTATATCTACTGTAGGAGATCAAAATAAATGCTACAAATAATCCCGATCTATGTAGTTAAAGACATTAAACAACGAAAATAAACAAGATTTGCTCCATACATCTAATAGACAAGACAAGAATTTATAAATAATTTTTTGTATTATGAAACCTGGGAAGGGAACACAGAAAGATGTTACCAATCCCCCTCAAGGGGATGGGTTCTTGTATATCCTCAACGCTTCAGATTCAAGATCTCTCTCTCTTGATGGTGCAGAAAACCCGGACAAAAAGTAGAACTCAAAGGGAGCTCACAAGCAAAAGTAGAAAAAATATGACAATGATGGAGGATCAAAGTCATACCAAAAGCATAGATCAAAAGGTGATCAAAAGGTGACAAAATGTAGTGAATTAATGGAAAAACCTTCTATTTATAACAAAATATTGAGTTATTGGTGCATAATTAAAATATTATTGACCAAATCTAGATCCAACTTGGAATATTTTATTATATTTGGTGGAGGGAAAAGGAATATAGAATTGATTAAATCCCTTTATTTAGAAATAATAAATAAATGATTTACTTATTGTTTCAAGGATAAGGTTAAGGAATAATTAAATAAATAATGATTTATTCAATTATTTATAAATGTTATAGTCAAATTTAACAAGGAATATTATTAAATAATGATTTAAATAATTATTCCTAGAGAATAATAATATAAATAATGATTTATCTAATTAATTCTCATGTTTTGGGTTAAATATGACCAGGAATATTAATTAAACAATGTTTTAGTTAATTATCCCTAGAGGAAAATCAAACAAATAAGGATTTATTTAATTATCCCTCATGGGGTTTCCTGTTTAGACCAGAAATAATTTAATAAACTATGGGTTATTAAAGTATTCCTCATAGTGAAAAATTTTTTACTATGGTAAAATTGGTCTTACATGGTGTACTTTAGTCCATCTAATAGTAACAAGTTAGATGACCAAATCTTGGTGTAACACATTCAACATGTCCATCAGTTCTACAATGCTTTTTAGTTGTTGTTAATAAAAGTTTTCTTACTTTCAAGCCCTTGCACTTTTTAGAAGGGAAATAACATTTTCTATCCTCTGAAGCCCCCAATGTCGATCCCATGTCTCCTTGGCCTAGTCCTTGAGGAATGTTATTTGAAATTTTTCCTCACCAAATAGCTTTTAGTGATGATTATCAATCAAAACTAACCTCGAAATAGGCCTATAACATTTCAAAAGCATGGGATGTATAACAAGAATGTGGAACTTGTAAATAGGTATTCGGCCCTATATATATATATATATTTCCTGTTGGATATTTGATGCTAGTCTGTCAAATAAATGTTGCACAGTGGTAAAATTCCATCGATGTCGACATTTGGCGGATAAAATGCCATTAATGCTGAAATTTGGTCGTTTTCTGGTGACAAGACAACGATTGTTGAATATGCGACTCTATGTAATTAATGTCACATAGTCGACTATTGTCCGTCTTTAAAAATAAAAAATTGCATTAAACATCCGACGATGGTTTCGATTTTATCCGTTTGTCGGATTCCGCCGTCGGATTTTAACCTGGAATGTGGTACTGTGGAAAGGGTGATCTTCCTGAAATACCTGGATCCCAGAATTCCAATAGTATAAGTACACATCGATGGTGTCATAGTCCCCCATACTCCAAATTATCTCAGGGTTTCCATCAATGTGATGACCAAGGAAACTATTCTCAAACTCAACGTATAAGGAGCTTTGAGAAATACCACCACTTTTTGTAACTTGCAAACATATCCACAGTAGCTTCGGAAGGAATTGTTGAGGATGTCATGGTCTGAATCGACTCCTGGAAGTACCCCACAGATTTATTGGTCCTCTAGTAAAAAAAAATTTTAATTAATACCCTCACATCTTAGGAATACCTTAGTTGTCTAGTGTCGATTATTATATCAGATACAGGGCCATAAACATGAATACAAAGAATGGTCCCTTGTCCAAACAATTAGTATTATATCCTCTTGTCGAGCCTTCCATTGACCATGACCTACCTTTGTGGTTGGAGGATCATGAAGAAGAATATTAAGTATACATTACCACACCCTACCCCATTTGTACCATAGATACTTCTTAGAGGGGGGAAACCCAATGAGGATGATCTCATTGACCACATCATTCAAAGCCAGATCCCCACTACCATTCCACTCGATGACCTAGTAAAAGAATCTGAAAGCCACCCTTAGATTGAGTTGAACTTAGTCGATTCAACCTCTGAGGCCACCAAGTCTATGGAGTTTGGCCCATCACAATCCCTGAAGATTAACTCATCCCCATTAGCCAAAGAAGAAGAGCAACTATGCTAGCTCTTGAAGGAAAACCTATATTAGGGAAAATTTTGGGGGCGAATTTTAAGGGATTTTCAGTTTTAATAGGGCGAATTTTTTATATAAAACCCATTTTATATAGTTTAATAAAGTTAGCCCAATAAATATTTTAAAAAATAATTAATTATTAAGTATTAGCTCACCAAAAAAAGGGCGCATAAAACTGGAAAAACGAAATTCGCCCCGATTTTTTTTGGTTGGAACAGATTTCCATGGCATTCGCCTGGATTTACAGGGTCAAAAGGAGGGGTTATAGTGGTTCGACCCAATTTTTTCAATGGTTAGGAGAGGTGGCTGGCCGTTGGACACCAATCTTATTGCTGGCTGAGACGTTATGATATCCTCGCTGTGTACTTCGCTCTTCATATAAAAGCAGGATATATATAACTTCAGTGGTTTGCATTGGATTAATTTTGACTAACTTTCTATGGTTTGATGGCTCGCTCACAGCATTCTGAGACTAAGTTTTCATAATCTATATGTTGTTGCTGTTTATTTCATTCATTAAACCTGGGCTAGTGTGGGATTCTTATTTTTGAATGCTTTAGCTCAGCTTTTGGGCTTACAGAGTAGACATTGACCACTGGTATGGTTTTAGCTTCTGTAAGCTTTTTCACTAGGTCTATTTCTGCATCCTAAACTGGTCTTTGTACAACTTGGGCTTTACTGTTTAATAGTGCAAGTGTCATTTCCTGTTTCCTGCCACTCATGTATCTGCACTGTAAATAGACATTCTTAGTCTTGTATTCTGAAACTTCTTGTGGGTTTCTTTTGTCACAACCCATGGACACGTCTAGCTGCTAGTCATGGGTTTCAAACCCTGTATCACGTGCCCGGTTGCAGCTGGAATGTGGGAATAATTTGAGCCTATTCAACAACGACTGCTGCAAATCCTGACGGTGATTCTTAAATTTGCATTTATCAGGTTCCGGTGGCTGAATTTCATTTGTACTATTTTTTTTATATTTTTTGTGGCATTGAATTGGATTTGGTGTAGAGAACTTTAACATGTTGTGCTTATTCGATTTGGGTATTGTTTTACTTGAAAATAGGTAAATGGGTTCATGTCAATTTGGGTATATAGATGCCGTTCATGGAATTGGGAGGACACTGGATGGTTTTGATTGTGTCGGGGAATTGGTCTGTGCACAAGCCAGGTAACTGTTCTGTTGTGTCAATGTACTTTGTTAGGTTGTCTGCATTATTTTCTTTTATAGTACCAGTGCTATTTTTTCTGACCGTTCTGTTTTGCTGTATACACTGATATATTCATTCTTCATTTTCTTTTACTTTTATTTTAAAGATTTTCTTCGCCATTGTTTGTATGTGGTTAGTGTATTTGCATTTTAGAAACAGAGCCCTGTTTTAAAAAATAATGTTAATCTCTGCTGGGTTGAATTTCTACCTATGATGTTGGTACCTTGCCAAATGACCTGGTCCGGCATTTTGGTTAAAAGCCCAAATCCATAGGATAGTTGGTCTTGAGTTCCATGCCCTGGGTCGGCATTTTTGTTAAAAGGCCATATCCACAGGATAGTTGGTCTTGAATTCCATGTATCTGCTCTTTAGATGGACAAGTATTTGAATTTCAGTTCTGATATTTGTACATGCTTCCCCTTCTCCAAGACGAGTGGACATTCTTCCTTAATGCTCATTTAGACCTTTCAAATGTGAGGGTCATTTTACAACTAGTGTAGTTCTCTAAGTTATCATCCCTGTTACTTAACTGCCCAAATTGTTGATGCTAATGAGTGCTATTGTCATTGATTGCCATTCTTGTGATTGTAGATAGGGTAGTGTAGTATTGTCAGCTCTATGTTCTCAAAAATTTCTTTGTTTCATAACCTGCATGTTCGTTCCTGAGTAAAATCACTTTCATCTTCTGTTTCTATCTCAAGAAAGCTTCTTTTGTTTCATCACAAGTGCGAATTTTTTCTTATTGTTATTTTTTTTACAGAACTAGTGCTATTTTTTCTAATTGTATTTTTACACTGTATAGACTTTTCCTCAGTTTCTTTCATTATGAAGCTTTTCTTGATCATTGTTTCTATCTAATGTGTGAGTGTATTTGATCGGGAAACAAAAGTCAATTTTAAAAACTAATGTTAACCTTTGCTGAATTCCATTTCTACCAATGATGTTGGTACCTTACCAAATTCCCTGGTCTCACATTTTGGTTAAGAGCCCATATCCACCTGATAGTTGGTCTTTGAAGTTTGAGTTATGTGAATTGGTTCATTTGATTGAAAACTATTTGAATGTCAGTTTTTCGCAACATTTATACATGCTTTTCCTTCTCCGTATGAGTCAAGTGGACATTCTGCCTTAATGCTCCTTTCAGAGCTTGCAAATGTGGCAGTCATTTTAAAACCAGTATAGTTCTCTGAGCTATCATCCCTGTTACTTGACTACCCACTTGTTATTTTTTCTTTCTAAAGCAGATGCTAATGAGTGCTATTGTGATTGATTGCCATGCTTACGATTGTAGACAGGGCAGTGTACTATGTAGTATTGTTGGCTCTTCGCTCACAACTATTTCTTTGTTGCACAACTTGCATGTTCCTTGCTGATTAGAAGGACTTATGTGTTCTGTGTCTATCTCAAGAATGCCACTTTTGTTTCAGTTTTAAACATTCCAAATTCTGTGCATATAATGATGAGGTAATTGAATATTATTTGATTACTTTCCATGTAAGCATGTAATATCAGAGAATGATTTTCTGAGCCCAGCTTTTGGTTACTGATGTCTCTTCTTTGATGCAGATAGAAGTTAGAACTGGGTAATCTCCATGGGTCAAGGAATTACCTTCTAGAGGGTCTACCTCCTCTATTTGGCACTTGCATTCATAGGGGTAGTGTAATCCAGTTAAGGTGATAATGGTTGAATTTCAAGATCTCAACATGAAGGAAGAGCTGGGTGACACTACGCCAAGGGAAAATTCAAAATTGTCAGACCAAAACCATGCTACAAGGTTTGGATGTAGGAATGGTAGCACTGCTCTGAAACCAAGGGAAAATGGAGTACTGGTGTCTCAAACTACCTGTGGATCAACAAAAGATAAGAAAAGAAGACTAAAACCAAATGAAATTAACAAGAAAGGTGATCATACTTCATTGGTGTTTGGCAAAGTGGAAGCTGCTATTGGTGTCCAGAATGGGCCTCCAGTTCCCTATCTCGACATCCCCGAGGAAACCCAAGGTTTATAAATTTGAGAACTATTGTGATAGACAGGTTTCGATTTTATTTTTTTGAGAACTTTCTCCAAAATCACCTGATGGGTTTCCACATACCTAGTTCGATTTTATTTTTTGAGAACTACTCAAAATTCCTACATTCCAATAATACTTAATATATATAACAATGAACAAAACTGTAAATTGGAAATTGTTAGAGGATATGGTCCAGACAGAGCCTACTCAGTAAGGGTAGATTGTTATATGTATCAGTACTACACCTAGATTTTGTGCATGAAACAGGGGCAACAATTATGACAGTGAAGTGTATACAACAAACTTGATTGGAAGTGACCCTCAACAATAGTTTTAAGTACAATTAAGTGTAGTGGCAGCAGATGGAAATTAGGAGAGGTAGCATGAACAAGAGTTGAGGCTGCAGATAGTGTGTAGTGGCAACTACAGAGTGGCAGTAGGTAAAGCAGCAATCAGCTTCAAAGCAGTGCTTCCCTTCTGAAAGCTATTGCTCTGCGTCCTTGACAATCTCTGCGTCCTTGACAATTCAATTCCCCATACATAGTTCTGAAATCCATCGGAGGAAATGCACAACAGTGAGCCAGACATCATTTGTTTCGATGAGTTTGAATTTTTTTTCAAAAGGATGCAGTGCTCCAGCTGGAACAATGTTATCTACAAATATTATCTATAACAATAAATTTTATTCCAATATTATCTATAGATCCCCACATTGGATTCCAATAAATTTTATCTAAACAAATTATCAGGAACACAGTATGTATGCAAAATTTGAATGGTCTTGATGGAAACGTCTAAAATTGGTGCAACCATAATAAATTTTACTGCAATCATTACAATTATATGTAACGTCCTGTATAATAGCAGGCACATCTTTATAAATGTCAAATTGTATCAAGTCTTGGCTCCATGTATTTAGTTGTGACTGTTGTCATATTGGATCTTTTACTAATACATGTCGTGTTTTCTGGTCATCGTTTTTTTCTTGATCAATGATTATTGCATTGCTTTTGCATCACTTTTGTTCCATATGTCAGTTTTAGAGTTATAGTAGATCTCTTGAGAAAGGGTTTATCAACAGTGCATTGGTTTAATGATACTATTAGGCGATAGATGGTTTTTATCCTCGGTGGAAGCATTACCATACAATCACATGCCTTCAAGCATTACAGTGTCACACTATCAATGCATGGTTAACTTACATTTTTTGCCAACGTTGTACTCGTGTGATCTTTCAATTTGGTCTTTAGGTTACAATATGAATTAAATTTACTTAGAAATCATTACTCCTTCCTGTAGTGGTGCAACATGGACGCCTTGACTCTCAATTAATATCCTTAATACTTCAATCAGTGAAATCAGTTTGCCATATTTATGGAAGATGATGCCACAGTTTTTGTTTACGCTTACAAAGCTGACATATCATAGTTCATACATTTATATCATATATGGAAATAGGAAAAGAAAGTAGAGTTATTCTGTATTATTTTTATGCTTACAAAGCTGACATATCATAGTTCATACATTTATATCATATATGGAAATATGCAAAGAAAGTAGAGTTATTCTGTGTTATTTAGTCTTTGCATACAAACATGATGGTTTGTGATTTTGCTGCAATAGATGAAGATATTTTATTGGCTCTTGCACATCAAAAATACAAAGCTGGCAATTATTCTCAAGCTTTGGAACACTGCAATGTTGTTTATGAAAAAAATCCTTGACGCACAGACAATATTCTTCTTCTTGGTGCTATATACTACCAGGTATTTCTCTGTTTAGTGTTACTGGCTGTGTCTGAATGCTCAAATTGTGTTCAATTTGTTGAATAAGGCAATGCTCATCTCTTTAGATTTAGTTATTCATTGAACTAGTGGCCAAGTATGTTTTTATTCTAGCGGATGGTGAGCTTTTTTGATTAGTACTTTGTGCTTGGTTGAAGCTAACATACTTGGTTGCATGTTATATGAATATCGACTATGCTTTTCTGCAATTCTATAGTGCATCAACTATGAAATGCAAAATTTTCCCATAATTGCTTTTGTTATTTTGATTTACAGTGTATGCTATATACATTTACATTGTAATTAATTTTTTTATTCTATATAGCTACATGATTTTGATATGTGCATTACCAAAAATGAGGAAGCCATTAGGATTGATCCTCAATTTGCTGAGTGTTATGGAAATATGGCTAATGCCTGGAAGGTATTGTTTTAAGTTTCCTTTTTCCTGGAGCTCCACTGCTTGATTTTTTGAACTGATGTTCTTATTGTTAATGCTAATTTGAGATATAACTGAAGTGCTTTTCTTTATCATAAAACTGAGTTTTAATATTCTTGTTTATTCCTTATCCAGGAGAAAGGAAACATCGATCTTGCAATCCAATTTTATCTGATTACTATTGAGGTACATCAGAAACTCCTGATTAAATAAACACAAGGATAAATGCTTTGCTATTTATTATACAATACTGGTTTGGTTATTTCAGCCTAGGCAGATGAATTTTACATTGTGATTGATTGTGAATTTCTGTTCAATGAAGTGTGATATGTTGGCACTTTGTGAAAATGATGAATGCTGATATTTTAAGAACTATTTTTAGCTACTTTTTATTTTTTTCCTCTGGCAGAATTATCTTAAAGTTCAATTCAAACTGCTTTAGTACCAATAATCACATAATTATGTTTCTACCCTAGACGTGATGGTGAAGTTTTTCTAACTTATTACATTTCAATTTTACAGCTACGGCTAAATTTCTGTGATGCATGGTCTAATATAGCCAGTGCATATATGTGCAAAGGAAGGTTGACTGAAGCAGCAGAATGTTGTCGTCAAGCTCTTCATCTGAACCCTCGTCTTGTAAGTTTTCATTTCTCCACCATTCTCTTCCTAGTTGTCATTTCATTTTATGTTATAGTTGAATGTTCACATTTACTTTGCCATGCTATATTGGCACAGGTTGATGCGCACAGCAACCTTGGAAATCTGCTGAAGGCACAAGGATTAACTCAACATGTATGCCCTAAAGTTTACTTTTTCTGATGCTGAATGTTGGCTTCATGAATCATAGCAGTTCGAGTGTTCAAGTAGACAAATATTTTTCATATAAAAATCAGGCTAGGTGGCTTGCTGAGAAATTGCTGAAATCCATTTTAATATATACACTCTTAAGGAACATTGTTGAACTATTTTCACATGAGCAGGCATACCTATGCTACATGGAGGCTTTGCGCATACAACAACTTTTGCGATTGCTTGGTCGAATCTAGCAGGCCTTTTTATGGAAGCAGGAGATTATGCCAAAGCACTTGCATATTATAAGGTACAATTTGATATTAAAGGATAAATTGTATATCCAAAGAAGTATTCTTATGGACAGAATTTGACTTTGATTGCCCTTGTTATTCGTAGGAAGAAATCAGATTAAAACCCAACTTTGCTAATGCACACTTGAATCAAGGGAATGTATTGAAGGTAAAAATATTTCATCTTTGAGTTGGATATTTTCATGTGAGGCATAAGGTGCAGGGATTCATTTGCTTTAATGTTGTGATTCTAGGAAATGGGCAGACCTCAAGATGCAATTATGTGCTATCAACGTGCCATTCAACTAAGGCCTGACTATGCAATTGCTTATGGTAAGCCTTATTACCAGAATTATGTAATGAATCTAGGGCGGTTGGGTAGGAATGGTTCAATGCCTATGTATAGTGGTTGTGTGTTGTATTGCATGTTGCATCCAAAGTGTGTTTAAAAGGGTCATTTTTTGGGTGGTTTTTGCATCGATTCCCAGCTTCACAGACCCCTCTCAACAAAGTGCTTCCTAACAATACCCTTTTGGTTTTTGCTTGTCTCATATTTTTCTTGCATGAAGGTGCGCGGACTGGGATTGGGACACCAATATGGGCATTGAAGGACGATCTTGGTTCTTTTTTGGACCTGTGAGTAAGGACCGAAACCCTGCGTGGAAGAGCAGAACCTTGATGAACAGTGAACGCGGGTTGGAGTGAACCTGGTGGTTTGATCGCACTGCCTTCGTAGGGTAAGCGGTAATTGAGAAATCAGTGTGATCCCATAGACTGGGTGACGCGTGTCCCTAAGAAAATTTGAAAACCTGTTGTCATCGGGAGTTAACGATCGTGCATTTAGCCTACGCGATATCCGTTGGATCATAATGAGCAGTGCGACGTGCTCTCCGCCATTAGATGATTGACAAAGTTGCACAGTTTCTGAAATGCAACACCACTAAAATATTATATTAATATGATATGTCTGCATTGAAATTGTATGATAGAATCTCAATGTTTACCCAAATGTAACATTAAAATATTGTATTAATATAAATTGGTCTCAACATTATACGTGGGTTTGCGTAAATGTTTATAACAAACTTTAATATATTCACACCCCACTTTTAATTCCCATATTTAGTGCAGGATTTGTGGACTTAATATTTTATTAATATAAATTTGTGTCAGTGTTATACGTGGCAGGATTTGTGTTCTTAAAATTTTATTAATATAAATTTGTTTGTTTTCTTTTGTATATTTATTTGTTCTATTTTGTATAGACAAAAGAAATTACCAAATAAATGATAATTCATTTTAATTTTATAAAATTTTGGTTTAAAATATAATGATTAATTTATAAAATTTATTTATCCCATTTATAATATCAAAGAATAAATCAAAGAGGTTACGAAAAGGAGCCACCAAACAATTTAATGTAGTTTACATTTTTCCATCAATAATGTTAATGTAATAAATTTAGCTTTAGATTAATTTAGAAATTTTAGCACATTCTTATTATTCGGAATGAGTAATCTTCCAACACTATTTAAGTTGAGCAAATGATTGTTGAAGTTGAGCAAACAACATATTTAATTTTCAGAGTTTGAAATCTAAAAATTCATGTAATCAATCAATGGTAGATTTTACCCCTCATAAATTCACATTCATCATGTTCCCTAACATGTACCACAAAATGATTCATGTCTCCTCCTTCCGGCATTCCCTTGCACCCCCGGTGAAATTGCTAGTTATATTCTTTCATATTCGACTAGAGTCTTATTGAATTCGATTTTCAATTTTAATTTCACGGGAAGAAGTCACAGAGACCAATTTCAAAGGGTGTTAAAAGTAATAATAGGTTTAAAAACTGTAGAAACTTTGACAGTGAGATGTTATAACTAAGAAGAAGAAGAAGAAACCCAACAACAACATGAAGCACCTTTTGAGGAGGTTGAGTTATTATCATTATCATGATACATCAGGGTAGAGGGAAACAACCTCTACAAATAGGAAATGGTGAGAAATCTGCAGGAGCAGGACGACGATGATTATTGGGACAAATGGGAGTTCCTCAAGTCGTTACCTCACCGGTATTTACCGCAATCATCTATTTCCCCACTCTATATGAGTAAATATGAAAGGGATGAAAAACATTGGGTTGGGTGATTTTTGTTTTGGAGAGTGGTTGTTTACTCTATTTTAATTTTTATTAGCTCGAATAATAATTCACACCTACATCCACACTTTTACTTTTACCCAGTGGTCGGTGGACAAAGTTAGAAATGTACTTCAAGAAAATTGAACGTCTTCACCAGTTAGGAATTAAGCATACAAGATATCAAATATCTTATTTGAGTACATAATTTCAAAAATTGAAACCAAGTTTTCAAAAGGCCAAGGCAGGCTTTTCCTTCTCTTAGTTTCAAAATTCAAATACTAAGTTGTAAAAAGGCCAAGGTTGGAGATTCCTTTCTTCTTTGTGATGACTTATTCTTATTCAACTTGTTACGGAGTCCATGCAGAGAACCTTTTGAAGATTGTGAGGAATTTTGAGTCCCATGGAAATCACGCCAACCACAACATTGGTTTTTTTTTTTTTGGAAAACTCTGAGTTGGGAGGATGCAATCATACCATCATTGTAGGAGGTGAGAGTTTCTTGGATAAAATATTGGTCACAACATATTCTTTTTTTTGGAAATAATACTTATGGAAACACCAACATCCAGGTCAATACCAAAAGATTATAGAGATAAAAATTTACAATCAATATAATTCTACAATACCAAAAGATTACCCGAGTCCCAAATGTGTAAATTTGGGAATGGTTACAAAACTGGTAGATTAGGTATAGAGCTAGAAATTTACAAGGGAAAAAAAAACCACTTTACTGCCCAAAGAACATAATCTATCATTTTAAAAGTATTTTATTTTATTTTTACAGTTTTTTTCATTGTTATATATATTAAGTATTATTGGAATGTAGGAATTTTGAGTAGTTCTCAAAAAATAAAATCGAACTAGGTATGTGGAAACCCATCAGGTTCCATCAGTTTCAAAAGCTGAAGATCTTGTACGTGAGACTCATGCATACTTTTCTCGTAGTCCCAAACAATATTTAGAGTTTCAACAATTTGCAGATGGTGTTACGGATGGAAAAAAACTACTGAAAGATGTTGACACAAGATGGATCTCATTAAATGGACCAGCTCAAAGACTATTTAGTGAGTTCAAATCTTTGGTAGGGTTGATGTATGAAAACCGCTACAATGTAGATAAAGCTCAAGATCTTCTTTTTCGACTAACTGATATAGAAACATTATTAACATTGGCTGGAATTCTTCCTATGTTACATGAAATGAATGTCCTTGTGAAAATGTCTCAGAATCATACAATGTGTATTGTTGAGTACACAAATGCGAGAAAGTTAGTATGCCTTGCATTGGATAATTTGTATATGATGCCAGACTCTTTTTGTTGGCAATATGATGCCGAGTGTTGTCCTTGATGGCAACCCACTGAATGAAGATGAAGACATGAGATTGTTGGCATGTGTTGTCCTTGATGGCAATCCACCTGATGAAGTTATTCTTGACTTGATGGACTTGGTAATGATGTAAATCTGATGTGATATGATGTTGTTGGCAATATGATGTTGAATGTGTTGTCCTTAATGAACAACCCACTTGATAGAGTGATGTCCTTGAATGGCAACCCACTTGATGAAGATGATGGCAACCTACTTGATGAAGTTATGCTTGATAGAATATGTCTTGATAAACTTGTTAAATGATGTACATCTGATGTATCTACAGTGAGTACAGAAGGGAATGAAGAAAGAAATTCAGTATGTGCTAGATCTATGATGAAAAGAGTATGTCTCAAGGAATACATGGATTCGTCTAAGAAAAGTCGCGTATGCACGCGGGAAATAACGTGCCAAGTCGCGTATGGGAAAAAGCGCTCATAAAGTGCAAAACCAGGGGTAACCACCATGGTATTGACCCATTGTATTGGGTAATGATTCGTCTAAATGATCCCATCCAGGAATACCATCGGAAGTAATGTGGTTTTGGCTCATGGTATTGGAAAAAGGGTAAACCTATATAAAGAGAAGAAATTCATTGTGCAAATCATGAGTGTGGGTGCAAGATGTCTGAGCTTGAATGAACACTTCTCTCTGAAGTATATTTGAATGGAAAGGGTTACAGTTTGATTATAGATCTGAATCTATGATGCACCAATGAAGAAAATGATGAAGAATGGGATCTAGATCTGAAATGTATTTTTATTTACTAGATCTGTTTATGGAGTGATTAGATCTGTGATGAGGCGAACATCTGTCTGAAGTAAAGGGTTGAATCTGAACTGAATATTTGATCTAAAGAAGTATGCAGCTCTGTAATGGTTGAAGATCCATATGCTAGTTCATTACAGTGGAAGAGCATATATACGCGCGTTTGGTAAAGCGAAGGCGTGTATCAGTCCTGAAGTATGAACATATGTATACGCTAGTTTATGTGAACGGAAGCGCGTATATACGCGACATCAGTGAAAGGAGTTACACATAAACCAAGTAGTCAAGCATGTGGTAAGAAATAATTCGATCTCGTTTCGCTGTGTTACTCATCCATTCTGCTAGCTCCGAGTTGTCTGATCGCTTATTGAAAACAATTGAGCTTAAATATGTGAGTGGGTCCGGGCTCAAAAATATGATGAAACATGGCCTCTAAGTTGTGTTTCCAAAAGTAAGCTTTGATCCAGAAATTGATGAAACGTGGTCCATAGAGGTGTCAGGGTTGTAGCCTTCACTGTGGGTTGTAGTTCTCTCCAGAGAGGTCTGTAAACAAGACTGGGACGAAGTTCTTCCAGAGAGGTCAATTTAGTCAGGCTCAGAGTTCCTTCCAGGAGAGGTCATAAACGAGCGCAAGTGGGTGCCTGCATGCTGGTAGGAGTCTGCACCAGCACATATGTTGTAAGATGTTTTCTCTATAATAAAATATTGAAGGCTGAGCAACGACAGCGGTGGTTTTCTCCCGACTTGGGTTTCCACCTAAAATCCTGGTGTTCATGTGTGATGGTTTATTCTGTTTGATGATTTATACGATTATTACTGCACATTTCTGCTGCTATATAAACATCTGATGAATGAATAAATGCAAGGATCTAAGTAAAGAACTAAGTGTTTATTAAGATCTCTGTGCATACGCTAGTTTAGTAAAGGGTATCCACGTATATACGCGAGTCTGTATCAGGAAAGTTGCGTATGGGTTTCTAAGGAATGAAAAAGTAAAAAGTTTTGAATATGCAGTAAATACTGATTCACCCCCCCCTCTCAGTATTTTTCCCAACAATTGGTATCGGAGCAGGTCCTTCTGCAGAAGCTTGATCGCTTGAAGGAGATTCGTCGCAATGGGAAGTCATGAAGGAGTAATGTCTATAAAGCCACCTCTATTCAATGGAAGCAATCTGATATTCTGGAAGGTACGAACAAAAGCTTATCTGCAAAATCTTGGTGCAAAAGTATGGGCAATCGTGAAAGAATGTGAACAAGAATCTAGAGAAGAAAAGGATACTTTTGTGGATGCTCTAGAATACAATAATTTTCTTGAAGAAAACACTCAACTCAAAGTAAGCCTAGAAGAAAAGAACATAATCATAGAGACTCTTGAAAATCAGCTTGAAGCAAAAGAAAAACACATTGAGGAATTGGAGTGTGAAGTATTAAGTCTAAGGAAAGATAATGAGAAAGTGAAATCTCTCAATCTTAGATTTTCTAAAGGTTCAGAAACCTTAGATGAGATTATCATGGTACAACGTTCTCCTCTTATAAAAACAGGTCTTGGATATACTGGGGAATCTTCCCAGACTTCAGCACCAAATTTTCTAAAAGCAGCCACAGCTGGTTCACTACATTCAGCCACTCAGTAAGGGACCAAAGGATCTTTACAGGTAAAGCATGACCACATCAATTCAAGGAACACACAGTTTAGAGATCTTTCAAAGAAGCTACAACCAACAAGTAAATTCTAATAGAAGATTTCATGATCACAGAAATTTCTACTTCAATGGACAATGTTTCTCATGTCACAATTTTGGTCATAAAGCTGTTCAATGTGTTGCATATAAAACCATCATGACAAGAGAAGCAAGAAAGAAAAGGATGAATATTGAACCAAAGAAGAACACCTATAACAAATTTTCTCCTCTTCAAAATGAAGTTGAATGTACTTATTGCAATAACTTTGGTCATGAAGAATCTGAATGTAGGAGCAAGGTCTAGCCAAAAGAACATGTTCCCTCAAGCTCTAAAGTGTGGAAAAAGAAAGAAATACCGGTTGAAAATTGTGGGATAGCGTTATTTGCAGAAGGTGAAGAAAATCAATGGTACATTGATAGTGGGTGCTCAAGACACATGACAAGTGACAAAAGCAAACTTCTTGCATATAATGCTCTAGAAAAGGAAAAGAAAGTTACTTTTGGAAATGATACTCCTGCTGTAATTAAAGGAAAAGGGTCAGTGTTTCTAAAAGAAAAGGTGAAGGCTAATGATGTCATGTATGTGGATGGATTAAGGCATAACCTGTTAAGTGTAAGTCAAATGTGTGATCAAGGAACATAAGTGGTCTTTAGTTCAAAATAATGTGTGGTTCGTGATCTTGATACAGGTAAAATTATTATAAAAGGGAAAAGAAATCCAAGCAACCTGTATGTACTGAACTGCAAAGATCAATGTTACTTGAGCAAGTCTTCAGAAAATTGGCTATGGCATAGAAGGATGGGGCATCTGAGCTTCTCTCAAATCAACAAAGCAAGCAGACTTCAAGCTGTTCGTGATCTTCCTAATATTAATCTACCAGAAAGTATCATATGCAAATCTTGTCAATTCGGTAAGCAGACCAGAGTACGATTTAATGCCAAAGAAGGATCTTCAAGTAAGCCTCTTGAACTCATTCATACTGACATCTGTGGACCTATGAGGAAAAAGTCAATACGTGGGGACGAATACTATATCTTATTTATTGATGATTACTCTAGAATGTGTTGGATCGGGTTCATTAAATATAAAGATGAAGCATTTGAAAAATTTCAGATCTTCAAAGCATCGGTTGAAATGAATTGATCTAAAATCAAGTGTCTTAGATCTGATCGAGGAGGAGAATATACATCAAATGAATTCCTTGAATTTTGTGAACAACATGGCATAAAAAGACAGTTCTCTGTAGCTGGCACTCCACAACAAAATGGCGTAGCAGAAAGAATGAATAGAACAATTCAACAAATGGCTAGAGCTATGCTTGATGACTCTGGAACACCTAACACTTTCTGGGGAAGCTATGCTTGATGACTCTGGAACACCTGACACTTTCTGGGGAGAAGCAACACATACAGCAGCAAACATTCTCAACAAAGCACATGTTCGGGTAAACAGTGATAAAACTCCATATGAACTCTGGTATGGTAAATCTCCCTCTGTAAAGCATTTTAGAGTTTTTAGAAGCAAATGCTTTATCAAAAATAATGATGAAAAGCTTGGCAAGTTTGAACCTAGATCAGATAAAGGAATATTTCTTGGTTACTCATCTTCAAGCAAAGCATACAAGTGTTATAATGAAAGGCTTCGAAAGATTGTTGAATGTATTGATGTTGTTATTGATGAGTCTCCTGCAGCCCCTAAAGAAGAAAAACAAACAACAAAAGAAGATGATGGTGACTTATTTCCTTCTACATTAAATAGAAATGATATAGAAAGTGAATCCAATGAAGAACCTGAAAATGATCTATCTGAAAAAGCTCCATCCAGATACGTTCAAAAGAATCATCTTGAATCTCAAATTTTGGGAGACAAGGAATCAGGTGTACGAACAAGGAGAACTCTTGTGGGATCTTCTAGTCATCTGGCACTTCTATCCACAATTGAACCACTCAATGTCAATCAAGCTAGCAAAGATGAATGTTGGAAGCAAGCCATGGATGAGGAGCTTGATCAAATTGAAAAGAATGACACTTGGGAATTGGTACCAATACCACATGATAAAAATGTCATTGGAACTAAATGGATTTTCAAGAACAAGTTAAATGAGAATGGGGATGTTGTAAGAAACAAAGCTAGACTGGTTTGCAAAGGGTATACTCAACAAGAAGGTATAGACTTTGAAGAAACTTTTGCTCCTGTAGCTAGACTTGAAGCCATAAGAATGTTTCTTGATTTTTCAAGTTATCAACAAATCAAAGTTATCAAATGGATGTTAAATCTGCTTTTCTTAATGGTGATCTAGAAGAAGAAGTATATATAGAACAACCGGAAGGATTCATTTTGGGAAATGATGAAAATATTGTTTGTAGACTTAAAAAGGCTCTATATGGTCTCAAACAAGCTCCAAGGGCTTGGTATTATCGTCTTGACAAATATCTTCATCAACGAGGATTTTCAAAGGGGTCTGCTGATAGCAACTTATACACAAAAGTTGAAAATGATAAACTATTGATTGTGGTTGTATATGTTGATGATATCATTTTTGGGAGTAACGAAGAATCTATGAGTCAAAAAATTTCTTCTGTCATGCAGCAAGAATTTGAAATGTCCTTACTTGGGGAACTAACATTCTTTCTTGGCTTACAAGTGCATCAAACTGCAGATGGTATATTCCTATCACAAGCAAAATATCTTAAGCAAATTCTGAAGAAGTATGGCATGGAAGAATGCAAACATGTAAGTACACCAATGATAACCGGATGCAATCTCAGTTCTCATGATGATTCTCCCCCGGTGAATCAACCAGAATACAGATCAATGATAGGAAGTCTACTTTATCTCACTGGGACTAGACCAGACATTATGCATGCAGTTGGGATTGTTGGACGATTCCAAGCTAATCCAAAAGAGTCTCACCTTCAGGCTGTTAAAATAATTTTCAAATATCTACGAGGAACTCAAGACTTTGGTCTATGGTATCCAAAGAATGCTGATCTTACTCTTCATGCTTACACTGATGCAGATTGGGCTGGAAGTGTTGATGATCGGAAAAGCACTAGTGGTGGTGCATTCTATATGGGACCCCGGTTAGTATCTTGGTTCAGCAAGAAGCAAAATTATATTGCCTTATCTACAGCAGAAGAAGAATATGTGGCTACCGCATCTTGTTGCACTCAACTCCTCTGGATGATGCAAACCTTACAAGATTTTCAAATCAAATGTACACCTCTTGTCACCATTAAGTGTGATAATACAAGTGCCATCAGTATCTCAAAGAATCGTGTTATGCATTCGAAGACCAAGCACATTCCCATCAAGTATCACTTCTTACGTGAACAAGTGCTTGAAAAAAAGGTGAAGTTGGAGTATGTTCCTTCCAAGGAACAAGTTGCTGATATTCAGTATCTCAAAGAATCCTGTTATGCATTCGAAGACCAAACACATTCCCATCAAGTATCACTTCTTACGTGAACAAGTGCTTGAAAAAAAGGTGAAGTTGGAGTATGTTCCTTCCAAGGAACAAGTTGATGATATCTTTACCAAACCTCTGCCCAGGGAAGCGTTCGAATATCTAAGACAGAAACTGGGAGTAGTCTCTTCTAGTCAAAAGAACGAATCTACTTAAATTCAAGAGATTAAATTGAATACGCGATTTTTATGAAACACAGTCGCGTATATACGTGAGTATAT
The DNA here is from genome assembly GCA_034641835.2 of Pinus albicaulis. Taxonomy (NCBI): domain Eukaryota; kingdom Viridiplantae; phylum Streptophyta; class Pinopsida; order Pinales; family Pinaceae; genus Pinus; species Pinus albicaulis. Next base: position 1,042 of record JAXQQM020089008.1, on the reverse strand, counting down.
TAACATACATCCACGTATGGATAATTGCTGACAATGTTTGGTTGAGGGTCAGCATTTTTTCAGTACTGTTTGGTTATTATGGTTATATGTATTTCTGACAGAGCATCTGATATGAAGAAGACAGGTACAGGAAGGACAAATTCAGGGGGGGATGAAGGGATGTGAAAATTTCTATGCTTCACTTTCCATACACGGGTTCGATGAACAAAAGTTGCGTATACACGCAAGTTCCAGCAGACACAGTCGCGTATGCATTAATGATAAGAGAATTGGGCTGACAGCTGAAGAACAGGAGCAGAGGTTCATGGGGAGCATCAGTCTGACTGCTAATGATTGTACTGTTAGAATTATTCTGGTTATACTCTTGCTAATGAAATGGTACATGGTTTCTTATGTTGAAGATTATGGATGAGTCATGTTTGCTTTTTGATGAAGAGTATTCGTTGCTGAGATGAAAGTCTTATAATTCAGAGATAAGGACAGATCATGCAGAGATTGTTGCTGATGACTTGCTGTTGAAGGTGTTCAGGTTTCACAAGCTAAGTAGGAGCCTTGGTCATATGGAAAGGATGTTTGGATGCACATTTTCAGGGGGAGCCCTAGCCTTGCTAAGTATAATGCATTGTTGGCATTATGATGGTTCTGATATATGATCTCTCTTGAGGTATTTCTGGTATTGGTCATGACAAGTCATAATTGTAATTTGATGAAAAGGTCATGTTGAGACCTTTGGTGTAAAATTGTAATATTCAGTCATGTAAGGACTTGTTCATTTTGTAAACCCACTTTGTTGGGTATTTGAGTCAAAATATGTAAACCCACTTGGTTGGATACTTGATTCAAAATGTTGTTAGAGGTGCTGCTATTCTCCCATAATTCTTAACAAACTTGCGATAATACCCTGTTAACCCGAGAAATCCTCGCAACTGCTTTATGGTTGTGGGAACTTTCCATTCCTTAATGGCTTTAATTTTGTTAGGGTCCACTTTAACACCCTCGTGAGATCAATATGACCCAGATATTCCACCTCTTGTACTCCAAA
>JAXQQM020077816.1:0-14110 GCA_034641835.2 Pinus albicaulis | reverse complement strand
ACACTGTTACCGATGAAATAGGTAACCTGACCTCAAAACGGGAACTCTAGCCCAAAAACTCTCAAAAAACATGAAAAAACACCCCAAAAAAAAAATTGTGTCTTCCAGAACGCACTTGTTTTTTTTCGAAGGTCAAATTTCAACATTTTCTAAAATTATGCTAAAAACAAAATTGTTTGTTGAAAAAAGGATTGAAAAAACACCCCTAAAAAAAAAAGTGTGTCTTCCAGAACGCACTTGTTTTTTTTTTAAGATCAAATTTCAACATTTTCTAAAATTATGCTAAAAACAAAATTGTTTGTTGAAAAAAGGATTGAAAAAACACCCTCAAAACAAAACCAGTTGATGCTGGAATAACAAAAAAAAAAATTGTGCCATAATTTTGACACTTGTAACAATGGAATTAAAGACAACATATTAGGACATTTTTTAGAATCGTAAATTTCTAACATTTTTGATAGATGATGTTAAAGATAAACAAATACATGTCTGAAGGGCTTATAATTTTGAACAATTTTCATCCATGTTGTTAAACATAAAATATCTTGACTTTAAACAACCCCAAATTTGTAATTATTTTCAACCATAACCTTAAAGATAAATTTTGGTAGCGCATAAAAACCTTAATGACAAGTTGTAAATCTAAATTTTTTCAATCTTAAGTGTTCAACATACTTGAACAATGAAATTATGGAGAAATTATAAGACTTAACAATTTAAAAAAATGAACAAGTAAATAAAAAAATTATCATTGAACAGAAACAAGTAAGAGTAATTTTAATTTTAAAGGATAAAAACTTATCTTTTTTAAAATCTTAGCATAAGACAAATTTAAATATAATTTCAACCAAAACCTAAAAATCAAGCATCAAAACAAAGTGTTCTGTTTCAATGACGCATATAATTATTAAAACTTTTAAAAGTATCTTATACCAAATGGTAACAATACACAATATCATGGTAATATCACTGCATAATCTAAAAATTCAACATTAGTTTCTATTTTCTATTTTACTTATAATTAAAATATCAACATTGGTACATTGAATATAACATAAATTATTTTTGTAATTCATTGTTACATTGTCGATATTATAAAGAAATGAATTCTTCATAATTAAAACATATAATCCAACAAACATAGAAATGTCTCATAACTTCATGAAAAATGAGATGGAAGTCAAAAATTTTATTTCAAGTTACCATGCAAACATCAATTACATAAAAGTGTCTTAGATAGTTATTCAAAATCAACCATAGGTTATGGCACACCATCATAATCTACATCTTCAGATGAATGGCTCGATGCAGATGAAGATGATATTCTATCTTATCGATAGTACTCTCCATAGAGTCAACATGCATGCCCACCATTTGAGTTCAAGTCTTGTGTAGATCTCATGCACGACTGCTAGCAGTCCCATTTCACTTGATGACTGTTACATTGTGATTTATAGGTACTGATGTAATTAACAGCAGAAGATTTCCTCGTCATTGGAATACAACACACAAGTATGTCAAACCAATTTTTAGGTAATGTAAGCGATTTATATTTATTGCCCTTTCTTTTTTCTCTTCTGCCAATTCTTTTCCACCATCTACGGCTTGTACACACCATTGGTAATTACTTGTAAAACTCTGATAAAACATAAAAGCTGTAATCTCTTCATTTTCATTAATGACCTTTATAACCTTGGCAATCCAGAATGGATAGCCAGGTGGATCTTCATCTGCTAACACTGCTATCATGCAACCCTCCTTAAGATCCTGCACAGAACCCCTGTAAAGGTCTTCCATGGCTTCACGTTGTGCACGTGATCTTCTAGAACCAATATAGATTTCTCTTTCCTCTACCTATGGGAAATTAATAATATCTTGAGGCTGTTGTTGTTCAACATTGTGTGTTTCTTGATGTTCATGTTCATTTGGCATATTTTGTGGCAAAAAAAAAGGAGTCTTCAAAAGCGTATCCCCATTTATTGATCTTGAAATCATATCACTTTGATTACTGAAAAAAGACTCCCACCAAACTGAATCAAATGACATCAGTATTCACTGTATCTATTCACGTCTTTGAGCCTCCTCTGAACATTCAAAACCAATTGCTCTCTTATGCCTTCGTGCATTATGGAGTTCAACTAACCTTAAAGATAAAGGTAAATCTAAATTTTTTCAATCTTAAGTGTTCAACATACTTGAACAATGAAATTATGGAGAAAATATAAGACTTACAATTTAAAAAAATGAACAAGTAAATGAAAAAATTATCATTGCACAGAAACAAGTAAGAGTAATTTTAATTTTAAAGAATAAAAACTTATCTTTTTTCAAATCTTAGCATAAGACAAATTTAAATATAATTTCAACCAAAACCTAAAAATCAAGCATCAAAAAAAAGTGTTATGTTTCAATGACGCATATAATTATTAAAACTTTTAAAAGTATCTTATACCAAATGGTAACAATACATAATGTCATGGTAATATCACTGCATAATCTAAAAATTCAACATTAGTTTCTATTTTCTATTTTACTTATAATTAAAATATCAACATTGGTACATTGAATATAACATAAATTATTTTTTTAATTCATTGTTACATTGTCGATATTCTAAAGAAATGAATTCTTCATAATTAAAACGTATAATCCAACAAACATAGAAATGTCTCAGAACTTCATGAAAAATGAGATGGAAGTCAAAATTTTTATTTCAAGTTACCATGCAAACATCGATTACATAAAAGTGTCTTAGATAGTTATTCAAAATCAGCCATAGGTTCTGGCACACCATCATAATCTACATCTTTAGATGAATGGATCGATGCAGATGAAGATGATCCATATTCTTCTCTTTCATCAACTAGTGCTCCATCTGAGTCAACATGCATGCCCACCATTTCAGAGTTCAAAAGTCTTGTAGATCTACGTCTACATTCTGCAGAGTCCCATCTCAACAGTAATTGTTCTGGTAGCAATTTCTTCAAAATATTTATGGTCTGCAACCGAAGATTTCCTCTCTTTGTCAAATTGAAGTCATACACAAGTATGTCAACATCCTCCAATTTTAAGACATCTGTGCGGCGACGATTTATATTTGTGCCCTTTCTTTTTCTCTTTCTGCCAATTCTTTTTTCCACTACCATCTCTGGCTTGTACACACCATTGAAAGGGTGGGTACTTGTAGCATACCAATGTACATCAACAGTTGTAATCTCTTCATTTTCATTAATGACCTTTATAACCTTGGCAATCCAGAATGGATAGCCAAGTGGATCTTCATCTGCTAACACTGCTATCATGCAACCCTCCTTAAGATCCTGCACAGAACCCCTGTAAAGGTCTTCCATGGCTTCACGTTGTGCACGTGATCTTCTAGAACCAATATAGATTTCTCTTTCCTCTACTGTGGGAAATTAATAATAGCTTGAGGCTATTGTTGTTCAACATTGTGTGTTTCTTGATGTTCATGTTCATTTGGCATATTTTGTGGCAAAAAAAAAGGAGTCTTCAAAAGCGTATCCTCATTTACTGATCTTGAAATCATATCACCTTGATTACTGAAAAAAGACTCCCACCAAACTGAATCAACAACATCGAAGTATTCATATGTATCTCTAATACATCTTTTAATTTCCTCTAGACATTCAAAATAATTTATCTCTCTCTTCTGCCTTCGTGCATTATGGAGTTCAGAAACTGACTGTAATAACAATATCTTTGATGAAAACATTGGACGCTCTAGAATGAACTTCAAAAATGATAAACCTGATGATGGTCCCCATTCTTCAATAGTTGAATACTTCTTGCCCCATATAAGTGTTATCCCATCAATTTTTTTGATACGAAATTGATGCTGGAAGCTAATGTCGTTAAGTTTTTCAATGCATTTCTCCTCACCATGCAATCCAAAAATAAGCCTTCGCATGTCAATAGTTTCTTCCAACACATGAAAAACAGGCTCTGGAATGTACGATTTCTTAATACATTCAATTAATGATGGCAGGCTCCCAACACCTTTCCTCCTCAATGTTACTGAAAAACGACTGAACATTTGATCAATATGATCATGAGTATGCCCAACAAGAAGGAAACCAACCTTTATCTTTTTAAAAATCCCCAATTCAACAAGCATGTTTAAATACCCAAAAAGAACTTGATTTTTGTTCTCACGACTTGTGTTGTCTAATTGTAAATACAAAACTTCAGGAAGAATCCCAGACCAATGAGTAACCACATCATGGATTATAGTTATGGTCAGATTTGCATCATTATGAATATTTGGAGTTGTGAAGAAAACTCTTGGAAACATCTTCTCATTAAATACCATACAACCAACCAAGTGAAACTGAATGAAATTTTCCTCTTGTAATTTTTTTGGCATGCGGACAAAATGTGGAAGAAGTGTTTTCTTTTGGTCCATACCATCAATTATCAATCCCAGATATTTATTTGGATGATCATAACACTTCTTTCGATGTTTATGCAACTTTTGTCTTTCACTTGTTTGTTGATTGCGATGGTCTTGAAGTTCTTTGACAACGGAATCTGTACATAAAATAAAAGAAACATATGAATAAATATATTTTCATAGTTGATAAGTATCAAATTTTAAAAAACAATGTTTTGAACACATGCCTCTTTCCGCCCCTTGACATTTATCTCTTTTTGCTTTAAGAGAAGCACATGTGCTGCAAATCCCCATCCTTGTCTTCTTAGGAATACGAACATTGTTGAATTCAGTTTTCCATATCCTTGTAAAATAAGAATATGTAATAAAATTACCAATTCCTTCAACAACTTCTTCATAATATTTGTATAACATGAATATTTCTTGTCTCGAGAAATTATCTGGAATATGTATTGTGTCTTTATTTGGCATACACTCTCCATGATTTGAAAAGAAGTCTTTCATCCATGTCTTAGCAGTATTTGCAAACGGCCCCACCTCCCGTTTATGACGTGCTTCTGAATAAAATGTGGGATCCTTTTCCAATCTATCCTAGATTCTTGACAAACGACAATTACCAATTGAATACAACATTTTGAACGCCTTTCTGCAAAGCAATACATTCCCAATATGATAATCATAACCAACTAGTGTAGATTGCATGCAACCCACTAAATATGAATTTTGCATGCTTTTATTCATTGACATATATGTTTTCCTTTTCTGCAAAGCAAAGTTGAAATCCATATTTTTCAAGCAATCCCTTCGACAACATGCACTTGAAATCAAATGAATGACAGAACTTTTTGTCGTGAGATATTTTGTCCTCGCCCTTGTATAACTGGAATGCCTTGGATTGATATGAAAAGGTCTACTCCTACTCCTAGTTGCAATATTTACTTGCAACGGCTTCATCATTCCATCATCCTTTGTAAAAGTAGTTTCATCACCATTAGAAGGAATATTATCCCCACTATCATCATCCTCAACATAGTTAAGAAATTCATCAACATCATTGCGTGGAGAATTTTCTTTACCATCATCAGTTGAAGAAAAATTTTCACAAGAATCATCGACACTTTTGTAACCCTGACTCAAAAGAAATTCTTCACCATCTTGACCCATGCTTTCAAATTCTTCCCTGGGAGGATTCAATTCTTCATCACCATGAGTGTCTTTGAAATGGTCACTTAGAGAAAATGCAATATTCAGATCTGTGCCTCTAAAATTATCATTTGCAAGAAACTCTTCATCCTCCCCTTCCTCAGTGGTGCTCTCATAATCCTTGGGATTAGGCATAAGTGGAAGCTTTGAATTTGTATTCACTAGAATTTCTTCACCCTGCCTCTCCCCTTCCTCACTAAAGCTCTCATAGTCCTTAGGATTGGGAATAAGTGAATGCCTTGAATCTATATTTATTGGAAATTCTTCATCCCCCCCTTCATCGGTGGTTAAATTATAATCGTTATGATTAGGATGAAGTGAAAATTTTAGCTTTGGAAATTCATCCCCGTCTTCATCAGTGGTGCTAGCATAATCCTTAGGATTAGGACGAAGTGGATATTTTGACGCTGCAAATTCTTCATTCCCCTCTTCCTCAGTGGTGCTGACATAATCCTTAGGATTAGGACGAAGTGCATATTTTGACTTTGCAAATTCTTCATTTCCCTCTTCATCTGTGGTGCTGACATAATCCTTAGGATTAAGACGAAGTGGAAATTTTGACTCTGGAATTTTTTCGTCCCCCTCTTCATCAGTGGTGCTTGCATAATCCTTAGGATTAGGACGAAGTGGAAATTTTGACGCTGTAAATTTTTCATTTCCCTCTTCATCAGTGGTGTTGGCATAATCCTTAGGATTGGGACGAAGTGGATGTTTTGACTCTGAAACATTATCATTCCCCTCTTCATCAGTGGTGCTCGCATAATCCTTACGATTAGGACGAATTTGATATTTTGACTCTAGAAATTTTACATCCCCCTTTTCATCAGTGTTGCTGGCATACTCCTCGGGATTACGACAGAGTGGATATTTTGAATCTACAGATTCTTCATTCCCCTCTTCATTTGTTGTTCTCATATAATCCTTAGGATTAAGCTGAAGTGGATATTCTTCATCTCCCTCTTCATCAATGGTGTCCTCATAATCCTTGGAATTAGGACGAAGTGAAACTTTTGACTCTGGAATTTCTTCATCATGCCCTTCATCACTGTTGCTTTCATAATCCTTAGGATTAAGAGTAAGTGGTATAACTGGCGCTCAATTTTTTGACTCTCTATTCATGGTGAATGAACTCTCGTTATATTCATCACTTTGAATAGAGTTGTTGCGTGACGAAGATGTTGATGTTCTAGAAATAAAAACTTCGTTATCAGAGGAAACCATGGCTTCCAACAAGAATAGGTTGAATGATACAAATTCCTCTCCCACTTACAATATATAGCTTAAAGACTGAAAATTTCCCTCCAAATTTTCCCTCCAAAAAATTCGCGAAAAAATTTCCCTCCAAAAATTCCCTCCAAAAAAATTCGCGAAAAACTTTAACTATTTTAACTATAATGACTACATGTAAATATTTTAAATTTTTTATTTCAAACTTACGTTATATTCATCTAAAATATATTTCAAAATTTTTTAATACACTGTTGGTCTTCAAATATTTCACCATACTTTCTATTCAAAATATCCACAAAATATTCCTTTCATGCATGTCTTCGAAACTAAAATAATTTTCTTATTTAAATGGTTTAAGATTGACTACATGTAAATATTTACAAAAATAACATGATGTAAATATTAACTATTTAAACTATAATTAACTACATGTACATATTTTAGATTTTAAAATTTAATACCATGATTTTAAACATTGATTACATATAAATATTAACTATGATAACTAAATACAAATATTAACTATTTTATCTATAATATTAAATATAATTAACTACATGTAAGTATTTCATATTTTAATTTTTAATCTGAGATTATATTTGAATTATTCAACATTCGGTACATGTAAATATTAAATAAAATATTAATTATGATAACTACATGCAAATAATAAGTATTTTAACTATAGTATGAACTATAATAAATTAAATGTAAATATTATTCAACATTCAGTACATGTAAATATTAAATAAAATATTAATTATGATAACTACATGCAAATAATAAGTATTTTAATTATAGTATGAACTATAATAAATTAAATGTAAATATTTTAAATTTGAAATTTTAATCCCACATTCATTAAACAGTAAACCAATCAGACAATATACGATATTTAAAAGGAATGATTGTTTCTATTCATCACATCACATCAAGTTTTCTGGTATTTGTTAGAGCAAATTTCTGGAGGTGTTGCGTTGGCATTGGTAACTTCGTAGAGGCATTGCATTGGCATTGGAAGCTTTGTGTCGCTATTGGTAATTTTGTGGAGGTGTTGCATTGGCATTGGTAACTTTGTGAAGGCATTGCATTGGCATTGGAGACATTGTGTTGCTATTCGTAATTGTGTGGAGGCGTTGTGTTGGCATTGGTGACAGCAGCTTCTTGCATTTCAAAGGTTAGTTTTCCTTCTATTCTGTCAATTTAGAGATGATTTTGGGAAAAATCTGTTTTTCTATAGTTTTTTTGTGTTCAAAAACTACTTTTTTAAGGTTTTTAGGTTCAAAAACCTTGATTTTTTTATATTTTTTTAGTGAAGAAAATGCAAAAAAAAATGAATTTTTTAGGGTTTTAAGAACAAAAATTTAGATTTTTTTTCTTTTTTAAGACTTATAGGTTCATTTACACATAAAAATCCATAAAACGACCATGCACATAAAAAAAAAGTAATATTATAACATTTTTTATTTGTATTTTTTTTATCATAAATATATCAGTGATTTCGTTATTTAAATTTTTTTTTATTTGAGAATTTTTTTATTTTATATTTTATTTTATTTTTTTAATTTTAGATCTTTGTTTTATTTTTTTAATTTTAAATCTTTAATTTTTTTTTCTTTATTGTTTTGTTATATATATATATATATATATTGTATTGCGATATATATATATATATATATATATATATATATTAAAACAAATGTTTCTTTTTTATAATTTATTATATTGTTTTTTTTTTTAATTATATGTTCTTTAAAAATCAAACATTATTTTGATTTACTAAATTTTTTTTTTTTTTTTTTTTTATTAGTAATATTTTTTTTTAAATTGTAGAATTAAAAAAATAAATAAAAAAAATTTAAAAAAAAACATTAAATTTTTTATTTTTATGGTGCCGGCCGGCCGGCCGGCGCCACGGGCGCGGCCCAGTCTCCTCCCAGCCCCCGCCTTGGCCGAGGGCCGATTCCCAGAATCGGCCCTCGGCCATGGGGGGGCGCCGGGAGGCTGTCTGGGCCGCCCTCGTGGCGCCGCCCGGCCGACCCGGCAAACAATTATAATGTTTTTTATTTTTTATTTTTATTTATTTTTTTAATTCTGTAATTTTGTTTTTTTAATTGTTTTTTTTTTATTTTTTTTTAAATTTTTAAAATTTTTAATTTGTGTTAACAATTTTGTTTTTAATTTTGTTTTTTTTTTTAATAATTTTGATTTTTAATTTTTTTGTTTTTTTTAATAATTTGTTTTAAGAAAACATTTTATAATTTTGATTTTTTTTAATTTTATTTTGTTCTTAAATTTTTTTTTTTTAAATAATTTGTTTTAATAAAACAATCATAGAAACATTGTTATATATAAATATAAAAAAAAAACTGTTATATAATATAATAAAAACATTATTAAATAATAATTGTTAAAAATTTCAAAATATAACAAATATATATATATATATATCAAAAAAAAATACAATATAATAAATTAAAAAAAAAACATTTGTTTTAATATAACAATATAAATTAATTAAAAATATATATATAACAATACAATTAAAAAAATAAAAAATTATATAACATTATAATATTTGTTATAAATAGTTAATAACTTTTTTGTTTTTTTTTTAAATATTAAACACAAACTGAAGTTTAAAAATACTAATTTATTTTTTAAGTTTAATTTTACTGCTTTAATTTCAAACTATTTAGTTTTAAAAATACATTTTGTTTATTAAATTTATTTTATTCGCAATATTTTTCCATTAACTAATATATATATATATCAGGAAAATGGCATCAAAAAATATTTCTATGAATGTTTCTGCACCTAGGGCAGCAGCTCCCAAATCTACGGCAGCAGCTCTCAAATCTACAGCTGCAGCTCGACGCACTATGGATATAACTCCCAAATCTAAAGTTGCAGCTGAACGCACTATGGACACTATTGGACGCAATAAGGATATTGTTGCACACACTAATAAAAGTCAAGCAAGTGGGGCACCAGGTTCATTAAAGGTTATTTCTGATTGGAAGAACGCCAAGGAAATAGATAAAACCAAATTCTCATGGTATCTTGAAGACAGTGAAACGGAGGTTGATATACACATCTATCTTATTTGTGGTATGATTGACTTAAATGAGCAATATGAGGTGATGGGCAGAGTACGAGACATATGTATGGTCCCGAATACAAACACTATTTATGTTCTTGTAAGGGAGGCTCAGAAACGTGAGAAGGTTAGATATCGTCTATCAATCGTCAAGTACGACACAGATGAAATAACTTCAAAATTTTCTGAAGAAATAGCAAGCAACATTGCAAATAACATTGTAAGTATGCTTATTTTTATTTCCTCTATGCATTATTGTAAGGATGATTCAATTTTTTATAAATTATTGATCATTGACATGTTTTATTTTGTTTCATAGGATTTTTTTCCGAGTCTTTCAAACATGTTTGATGGTATTTATATGTTGGTGCCAAATGTTATGGATGTGATCAAAACTTTCCACAAAGACAAAGCAGAGGAAAGGAGATTGAAGCAAAGAGCAATAGCTCGTGACACTGCAACAGTACAAAGAGGGAATCAACCAAGTGTCACTAAGATGGGTCAATCTAGTAAACTTAAACATGTTTCTTTTGAAGGTGTCGAACATGAAACAGAAAATTATGATAAAATTAGTGAGGAGAAGATGAGAACTATTGTGCAAAAGAAGAAAACAGATCAGACACTCTCTCTCTTGTACCTCATGAAGGAGAGCTTGTTTATAAAGAAACTGATATGTTATCCAATAAGACTAGGAAATCAAATATTGGTGAACCTGTAAAGGTCGTGAGCAGCAGTGAAGAACAAATTGAAAGCTCTTACGCAAGCAGAGAAATCATAACACCAGGTGCTGAGTTAGAGGATGGCATTATTAAAACAAAACAAAATGTTATTCGACAAGAGTTGAGGAAGAATAAATTAATTCTTGGTGGCCAAACATTTGAACTTAATGTTAACCAATTTTATGGCTCAGATGAAGGGCAATCTCAATATCAAATTAGAAAGGCCCATCACCTACATGTACATAATCTGAAAACATTGTTCGGGTTCAATCCATATGCGCATGTGGTGGATTATGTGGTTCTTGTCGATCCATGTCAGGTTCCCAACAAACAAGCATTTGACAAGGCAAAATGTTTTGATTATAAATATTATGTAATTGGAGGAAACCATTCAATAGAGGCTAAAAGATAATTGATTGCAGAATATCCCAATAACTATCTTTTTCAAACAGTGAAATGCATCATTTACGCTGGCTTAACAGAAATGGAATCAAAGTTATTGGCATGGGATCATAATGCAGATAATGAGTACAGAATGAAAATGACTTTCATCCAAAGGGTCTGATTTATTCATAATGAATTCATAGAAAAATGTCGTGGGGATAAGACAGAAGTTAGTGTAGCATTTCGAAAGGAATGTTTAATGGAAACAAGTTATCAAATTGATGAAAAAAAAGCAAAAGATGGAAAATTGAATACAAATCTCTTCAGAGGCACAGATAACATTTTTCAGTTGGCATTTAGAACTGGGGAGGTATGGGATTTGATTGATGAGATTTTTGATCGATGGGAGAATATTTCCATAAAAAATCGGAAAGTTAGAAAGAGTAAACCCATAATATGTACCAACAGTAAGGGGAGTCCTGAAATGAAGCAGCTTCCAGAGGATATGAATATTACACCTTGGAGAAAAATGCAATGTGTGAAGGATGATAAATTAGTCAAATCAGTATTAGCCCGTGTGAAGTCGGGTGAATTATCAATGGAAGAAATGTGTGCAGAATTTCAAAAGTAAGTTTCTTGAATTATTTCTTTCATTATAATTTTATTTTAAATAAAACATAATTATGTTGGTAGAATTTGTTATACATGTCAATATATTAACGTTTTTAACTTGATTTATTCAGTCAGAAAAATTATATGCAAATACAAGAACACATGGTTAAAATGTTGAATGAAGACAGTTGGGATGATGTTGTACGCAACTACCCGGAAGCAAGTTCTACATCAACACTAAAAGAGTTGTATATTGCATTCAATAAGGTATGTTGATTTATAAATTTATTTTATTCATATTTTAACTATTTTTATTTTATTACTTATACATATCTATATATATATTTTTATGTCATTAAAGATGTCGAAGAAGGATGGAAATGGAGTACCAGATACTTTCAAAAGCTTTATTGAAAAAAATAAGATGGAGAACATGAGAAGGAAGCGTCTTATGAATGTTGAACTAGATCCTACTCTTAATCATTACATTTGGAATGGGCTCGACAGTGTCCAATATCAAATAATACAAGGTGACTGTGAAGACATTGCATCACTAATACCTAAAAGGGAATATGGCCTAGTTATTGCAGATATTCCTCATGGTTTCAATTTTCCAGACATTGAATATGATAGAGAACCATATACTTATCAAGCTTTTAGTAAAGTGGTTACGGGTTTTCAAGAAGTGACAACATCACCACTTTGGCGATTTGTGACATTTCATTCAGACACACAGTTTCCAATGTTATTAACAAGCTTCAAGGGTAAAGCAAACTCAAGGATGCAACTTACATGGTAAGATTTTGAAATTGTATGTTTGATTCCTTCTAAAAAAATTTATTCATGTAAAATTTAATTGAACTTTTACTATGTTATGTAACAGGCAAAAGTCAAATATTGTTTCTTCCGAAGATCAACCTATTATAAATGATTGTGATTTCATCCATGTTGAATGTTGGACAAAAGATGATAGCTATAAGCATATTATTATGAATCAAGTAGATGGGAAGAGTCATAGTCAAGTATTGGTTTATGATGCAGTGGTAAGAAAACTAACATATGAGGATAAAGATGCAAAAGGAGATATAGTTAACATTTATCAAAAACCACGAGCATTGATTAACTATCTTATAGATCTATGTTCAAATGAAGGAGAATGGGTTTTGGATTTATTCTCAGGTTCAGGTAAGTTTTAATATACAAATTTAAATTTAAATATTGTCTTTTTTACTTTTTATGTCTCCATAGTAATTTTCTTACTTATTTTTTTTGTGCTTGATGATTAGGTAAAACACTAGCATGTTGCCTACAAAAAGGAAGAAATTGCATTGCCATTGAGAAAGATCCAGTTCAATGCAAATTTATTCAACAAAGAATTAACGCTCTTAAATTCCTTTCAGATGCGAAGCAAGAAGTTGGTTTGAGGAAAGGAGATTTTAATGAATCACGTGTGGCAAAAAAAGCAAAGGAACCTCAACCACCATTATATGGAATGATTGGAAAGGGACACTTTGGAAGATTCGCTGACATGAAAGATCCATTAGAAGATGGCGATGATCAAAATGAAGAAGCAAATGCTGCAGAAGAAGCCATCAATGCTGTTCTAGATGATGTTGAAGATGTATTAGTTGATATTGTTGATGATGTTTAAGTTATGCTTGCAAACAAAGCTTATTTTTTAGAACTACTAATCAACTTTACTTGTAATGTTTAGACTTTGATATTTTATGAGAACAACCCCTTTTTTTTGCAAAAAACATGTGATTTCTATTATTTTTTAACATAAAATTCAATAAAAATGTTGTTTTCTTAAGTTTTTTTGTTAAAATTCTCCCAAAAAATTAGTTTATTTAACATGTTTTTTTCAACAAAAACTCTGTAAAAGTGTATTTTTTGCATTGTATTTATATTGAAAATTTGTATTTTTTTGTCATATGGTTCAAAATATTGGTTTTTTAGCGATAATTTTTTGATGTGCATTGAAAAATTATTTAACAATACATAAACATGTGGAAAATATAAACTTTAGAATATTGACATTTTTTCCATCTTTTATGTATGTGAAAAAGTGAAGATATCATTACAAGCTTTTATTTTTAAAAAAAAAAAAATTATTTTTAAAACACAAGTACATAAATGCACTTAAAAATAAACATCTCACAGAAGAAGAAGACATTAAAAAATTTATAGTGTCAAAATCAATGCTATAAAAAAAATGTTGGTGATGATACACCACCACTATTCAAAATCGACATAAAAAAACACCACTTTAAAAAAAAAAAAAAAAAAAAAAAAATTATTAAAAAAAAAAAAAACAAAATGAAAAAAAATTAAAGTGCCAAAAACATGTTCAAAATTTTTTTTCTTGATTCTGCATCGCCACCTTTTCAAAATCAGGTGTTTTTCTTGATATTTCAAAAAGTAGGTAACATTGAGGTTACCTATTTCATC
>JAXQQM020073861.1:0-22346 GCA_034641835.2 Pinus albicaulis | reverse complement strand
GCGATTCCATTGGAGTATTGACACGTGGATGGAAGACTAGTCAAATACCACCAACCCCCCGCGCGTTAATGCTCTGACATTGGATGGCTAGCGGAATGAGTATTAGCCTTAGATTTGTGGAGGGGCGATCCAACGGTTGAAAGGACGGAGAGATAGTGGGGTGGTTATCACGCGGGCCCGGCATAATTATCATTTAATTAATCATCCCGGGTGGCACATGATTGGCGGGGGAAAAGTTATTAATCAGTTCTGATAACTAATTAATCCCGTAATTATAATGGAAAAAGGGGTCGCGGCGGGGTTTCGTTAGGTGAGATGCCAAGTGGATGAGCCACAGTGGCATGAGGATCTTTTCAAAGTTTTGGTTTAAAAAGTAAAACTTCGGGCTTTATCCTTTATTTGTGTTAAACATATAGAATTATATGTTTAAATGTTGTTTTAATATTTATTATTATATGGTAATAAATAAACATTATTTAACTACCATAAGGGGCGGGACTATAATATAAAGATATATTTAACCAAAGGGCGTATAGTGGGTTTTTATTTGAATGCACGGGGAAATAAATATTTTGGTTAAACTTTATAATATAGGGGTTTTTGGATATTTATATAAAAGGAGTTATATACTTAGGACAAGGCACTTTCACTAGGGATTTAGTAAATAGAGTTAAATGTAAATATGACAAAGGGACAAGGGAACTCAAAAAACTTTGCACATCTAAGAAAGTGACAATTTCTAAAGTAAATTGCAAGATCTTATCTTCCACACTTAAACTTAGAATAGTAAGTTATTTTGAGGGATTTTTATGGAATTTTGCATATTTTTCCTAAGCAAAATGAGATTTTACTTAGGAAAAGGTTAAAGATGAATGATTATAATGATGAATTATCTCAAGTACTTAGGTCTTTTTGATCATTAAGCCGAGGGTCCGGTCCCTCCAAAAGTCAAGGAAATGCCTTGAGCCCTTTTGATTTCCAAATACCTTAGTACTTTGGGGGAAATTAGTAAAACTTTTAAGGGGAAAGTGATGAGGGAGGTTAATGATTTTGACTTTGCTTGCTGTGATTTTCCAGTGTATTTCCTGCTTCAGTATTTGTGATGAAAGTAAAGGATCAAAAACATTTAGCAGCATCATTCATCAGATAAAACTTTGCAACACCATCTACCTACCCTATCTACTACTACCATTTTCTTTTCTTTATTAGGGTGCATTTAGACTTGCAAACCCTTTTCAACTTTTTCTTTCTACATGATAAATCTATCTATTTCTACACTTATTACATCCAAGGGCTCAGATTAAACTGTTGAGCACCTTTTAATAACTCTACCTATCTACTTATCTGCCAAGATTAAACTGTTTGGTCAGATATTTATTCTCTATTCTATAACATGAAATTGAAATATGAATAAGTCAAGTTTAAACAGTTTGACCCTTCATAAATTGTGGCAAAATTTTGACAAGCTGCACACAATTGCTTATTTACAAAAATGAACTAGTAGTGGCATTTGGATTTGCACACTTTCCTTGGTCTATTTTTTGTTTGGGGTTCATTTCTTTCACTTTTTTGACCATTTTATTTTTCTTACCCTTTGATTTTTCTTTTAGGGTATACCCTCTTTACATTTTTTAAAATTTTTGATTTTTTGGTTTTTCAAGAATATGGAACACCTTTGCTCAAGAAAAGGTTTGAACATATTCCATAGTTCAATCAATACAATCATGAAAAATGACACCTATTGGTATAGGAGTCTATCAAAACCCATGCTGTTTTTTCTTGAAACAAAAATATTATGTATTCGCATGCATAATAGCTAGTGAGCTAGCTATATTTTGGAAAATATTATATATTTTTGCATTTAGGAAAAGGATTAATTACTGAGCTATATTTCTTATAAAAATCATAAATATATATTTTCATGCACAAAAAATAATAAATGTTGTATTGAATTTCCTGAAAAAGAAACATGTAGTTACATGAATGAAATAATAGCTATTATATTAGTATTAATTTGAAAAAAAAAATGTATTCCATGCAAGAATGATCGCTATTATGTTAGACTTATTTTGGAAATAAGATGTAGTTTCTTTTTTGTTAGCTTTCTTTTGGAAAAGTGCATGTATTTTCATGTAATAGCTTCAACTGTTGTGTTAGATTTCTCTTAGAAAATAAAATGCATCTGAATGTACAAGAATAATATATTTTATATGAATTATTTTGGGTGAGGAATACATAATTACATGCACAAAGATCATAGGTAATGTGCTAGTATCCTTTAGAAGAATGTGGATATTTGTAGTGGCTTTTATTTGGATAAGAATGTGTGCTTATGTGAGGGGAATAATAGTTAATGTGGTATCTATATGAGAAATATTTTCCCTCTTTTTATGCAATGAGATGGTAATAAACATGCAGTTTCTTAAATAGTACTGTGTTTTCTTGGGTAGAAGTAGAATGTAAATGCTTTCGTTCTCATGATACATATGAAATAGGGAAAATTGAGTATTTTTGGTGATAGTTATTTATTTTACCTAATACATTCAAGTTATGGATAGATAGACATGTGTCATAACCATACACATGTAAAAATAAATAAACATGTTTTGATAGTTATGTGTTTTATATTAATGCATGTGCAATGTTGTTAAAGGAGGCATGTCATGATATTTTATTTACATTTTATGTATGCACAAGAAAACATGTTTAAAGAATCACTTATAAATATTATTTAATGACTTGATTATTATTTTATCTAATCATGATATCAAATTTTTCCGAAAAGTAGCAGTTGCAGGAAACGATTGCGACGTATGTGAGATGTAGATCATGTTTAACATTATGGCAGGAAATGATATGGTAGTCCATGTAGATTAAAGGAATTTAAATTGTGGGATAATCCATTGATAGATACAAATAGGTTGCAAAGATGTAATGTTAAAGGATTTGTGGGTAAATGATATCACGATTAATGTAATATATTATAGCTCGTTATGTTCTATTTAAGATGATATTCTTTGTAAAATTAATTTTTAACAATGATCAAGGGATGGAATCCCTTACATCCATTGAGTGATGGGTGAACACCGTCATGTGCGTTTAATAAAATTAAATGTTTGTTATTTTTTCCCTACCTCGTTTTTAGGGTATATCAATGTTAAATGTCATTTTTTCCTATTGTTCCATTCTAATGATTTTGATGCCTTGCATGGCTTGACATTTACATTATCATGTATGTGATTAACTAACGTAGTTAAAAGAACCATGAAAATGATTCAAGGTTACATCAAGAATTTTATGTTAATATGCTACAATAGTGGTTATTAATGGTTATGCCAACTAAAGTTAATGATCAATATTTAATATAATGATCAATGATGGAATATTGAAGAGTAATTTGGAGAGTTACAAACTACTAAATTCTGTAAAAATAATTCTAATCCTATGTGTTCTTACATGAGGTTACCAGGAGAGTTACAACTGCTATCAAAGAAAAAGGTTTCAACATTGGCACCTTTTGGGAATCAGTAAGCGGACAAAAAGTAGAGATATGATGTTGACAAGCATAAACTCAGGTATGATACTAACAAAAATATATAACCAAATATGCATTAGAAGACATTTGACATGATATGCATGATGCATGTTAATAACCATATTAAAGACTAGTGTGTGATAATGTCTGCATTAAAATTGTTCTCATGACATTTCAATATTTATGACGATAAAAGACATAAAAAAGTTGTTGCATTTATGAAAACTTCTTAGCACTAACTAGTGATAGTGAGGATTAACTACCAACCTCTAGATGCATATTATTAGAGTAAATATTATGGTGTGTTTAAAGAATATGACTAAACTTACAATGTGATATTTATAAAGAATGGATGCATGAAAGAAAAGGTGGGGGTTTTCATTGTAGAGGACAATATAATGTACTAAAAGACATTGAAACAACCCCTTTGGATGTTAAAGATTAACAGTGCATCATGTGGTAGGACTTTACTATAATGGATAATTGACAATTGAGTCTTGTCATGGATTTGGATTGAACTTAAGATGGTTGGTGACATTAATTTTTGGCATGAAAAATTGTCAAAATTATATGCATGAATCATTTTAATTGAAGATTGTTCTATGTTTTAAATAAAGTGACTGAAGAAAATTACTTTATGTTGTTCATCTATTTGTAATAACATGCTGTCAAATTTGGGGGTTGTTAACATAATTGTTATTGACACTTACACATTAATGGAAAATAAAAATTTTATATGAATTAAGAGTTACATATTATTTTATATATGACATTGTTTTATGGAATAAACTACAATGATTTTGAAGGTGAATATTTTCTTGAAAATGCATATATATGACTGCAAGTTCTGGAATATTACGAGGAACTTAGATCATGATACAATAGTTTCGTTAAAGTGATTGATTTTATGATTCTAAAAACTTAATGATAGGACTAGTAGTAATCATATGTTATTGATTATGTTTCTTGTTCAAACTTTGCAACTTTACAAATTGTTGATTCAATGACAATGTTATTTGGTATGCATCCTACTTCTAGAAAATATGTTAATTCCTCCTTTATAAATTTACCCAAAACATGTGAATATTGTGGTGACAATATATAGTAAATATAATCATATAGTCCATCATGTTGTGGAAACATGGTGTCCTTATTATGATCGCTAAAATAAATATGAATGGCATTGGAATATGTTGGCATTATTATTTTTTTTAAACAATACAAGTTTATCTGATTGACATGAATTTGGTAGTGTTGCATAATAAATGTTGATTATATGCACATGACTAAATGGAATCTCATTTTACATGAGGGTATCAATAATTATTTTTTTTTGGAAAGAAAACATCTTCATAAAATTTTTGTTTTAAATTTATCTGATCCTCACACATTTACCCACTTTCACTGGCTTGATCGATGTAAAAATTAGCTAAGGGTCACTATGATAAGACTCAACCTCCTATATGAACTTAAGGAAATGGATTCAAAAACCTAATACCTTACTAACTTACCCCATGTGCCATAGGACCTCCAGGAGAAACCCAACCCCTCCAGGTGTCCAACCCCTGAGACGACCCTCTTTTTCCCTGAATTACAGCCCGGGATATTCCATTGACAATACCAACAATCAGTTATGAGTCTATAGTTACTCCCACAGACAGGGCTTCCAAATACTATGGACTTTTATACTCAGTTCTATGTCAACGAATCTGAATTTTGAGCCAATTTTCATGCCCAAGAATAAGGCCTCTCTGAAAAGCTCAGTGAAACTTCCAGAGATGATAAATGACATAGAGAAAATTCCTATAAACAAAAAACTAAAACAAGGACTTGACATGACCTTTCCCAAATAGGACTGACATTCCGTCAAACACTTAGTAAATATGTGACCTAGAGTTCATGAATGTAAGTCTGAACATAAGGGATTGAAAAAGTATCTAAGGTTTTACAAGAAGGGCCACTACCTTCTCACATTAGCTGTCAAAACATCAATTAAGTATTGCATTCATTATTCATTTAGTTACAAGTAAAATATTAATGAAGCCATGACTGAGATGTGTCATATAACCATGCTTATAACTAGGATATAACCATACAAATAGCAATGAGAGAATAACCATTAAAGCCACATATTAAGAAATACATTTCCTTATCAGAAGTGAAAGAAACGTATCTCTTACTAGACACAAGAAAAAGGAAACTTGGTTCGGGACTGCCACATACCACCCAACCATAGATTGGCTAAACCAATTATTATTTCATCCAATCACCCTCGTGCATTATTCCAAGCATGAATTTTTGATATCATGGGAAAAAAAATCCGAAAACAACCAAGGGAATCAAGAGGCTAAACAACCTCCACCCTCACCATACCATGATCTCTCCTAAACTAGTTATGAGATCACAAAACCGAACCGAGCATGGATTCATCCGAATTTTTTCTCCAATACCTTGAGGAATTTTCTCGTCTCCACCCTCAGGCTTTACCATGTATCCCCCCATTAAAGGTTAAGGTATTCCTAGGCCTTTGGGAATTATACAAAGAAAAACTCACCTAAATCCAAAAAACTTTGATAGTCCAAAGCTCAAACACAAAAAAACCTCATCACACCATGGATATGCAGAAATGGCAATGCTAGGATAAAAATCCATTGTCCATCTTGGAAAAACCCATGCTAATGAAACAAAAACCAAATACCAACATGAACATACTATGCATGTCAAAACCAGCTAGGAAACCATATAGGAAACCTGTTACATGCAAGTATTCTCACTGAACCTGCATGATCCAACTTTTATTTTCTTGATCTGTGCTTTCCATTTCTTTCATTTCCTTTCCTTTATTGTTTTATTTATTTATTTCTCCTCTTGGTGCTTATCTCCTATCTGAGACTAATTTCAAATTTGAACTAACAAAAGGATACCAATTAATGCTCTAAGGTATTTTTATTAATGAGGCCTCTAATTTCTTCAATGTTCCATTATTTCCTTCATTTTCCTCACATGCAACCTGTGACCTTTCATTGTCCTTTTCTCCTAATTTCATTTATTTTCATAAATAAATTCCAAAAATAATATTTTACCTTTCCAAAGCCTTAGACATTTCCTTTGCAAATTTCTCCTTAGCCATTATTAGAACACAAAAATTCATTCCCACTAGAATAATTTCCCCAACGTTCAAATTGGAATAAGTGTCCCTTAACTATGGTCTTATTTTTCCTTCATTAACATTTATTACATGAACTTATACCTTGGATTTGTTACATACCCCCACTCCCTCAGGAGAACATCATTTCTGTTTTGTGACACCTAAAATAAGAAAAAACACTAATAGAAAAAAAAGTGCTACCTCCGAAGCTTTATAACTTATCTCATTGTAGTATTTCCAATAAAATCCTACTCAAAATCAAAACCATCATGACAAACATGAAAACCTGATAACCATATCACTTACTAGAGCTTTATAACATAGCTCATTATGGTATTTACAATACCAACCATACATAAATATGTACAAATACCAAAACTCATTTGCCTCCACTAGAAAATGATGAATGAGACATAGCCTGCATCTGATCAACCATCTCCCACCTATGTTCTTTGAGCACAAAGTTCTTTCAATGCACTTTAACCTGCTTGATTTCTCTTTTCTAGAGCACGATATGCTTCGACTACAATATGAACTGAGGTTGCGGTTGGATCTCTAATTTTTTCTCCTCCTGCAATAAATACCAATCAATAACATGATCAACATCATTCACATATATTTTAATCAATGAAACATGAAAAACATCATCTACTTTCTTTGTTGGAGGCAATGCAAGTCTGTAGGCCACTGGTTCAATCCTCTCAAGGATATAGAAAGGTCCACAATACCATGGTGAAAACTTTTCCCATGATATAATCCTAAAGGAGCTCTTCTTGGGATTACTGCACAAATACACATGCTCCCCAACCTAAAAATCCTTAAATGGCCTGTCCTATTTTGTATAAAAAAAATTCTTGTCCTGTGTTGGCTTTAGATTCTTATTTATAACCTGAATTTCTTGGTCCATGCCTCCCAACATGTCTGCTCCAATGTGTTCCCTATTAATTGGATCACTCTAGCTGATGGGAGTATTACAACTATGCCCATACAGTTCCTCAAATATATTCATCCTTAGTGAACAACGATAACCATTATTGTAGGAAAACTTACCAATGGAAGGTACTCCTAACATCTCCTTTGTTGATGCATGGGATACATCCCCAACATATCCTCTAGTATCCTATTGACCCTCTCTGTTTGTCCCTCTGTCTATGGATGATAATTTGTACTGAAGGCCAACTATATTCCATAACCTGTAAACAACTCCTTCCAACACCTAGAAGTGAACTTGGCATCCATGTCTCACACAATCTTCTTCTAAACACCATGTAATCTCACAATATCCCCGATGAAGACCTATGCTACCTCACTAGATGAATAAGTAGTCTTCAATGGAATGAAATGAGCTACCCTGCTCAACCTGTCAACCACAACCATTATAGAATGAGGATTCCTCGATGTCCTCAGAAGACCTGTAATGAAATCCATGAAAATAACCTCCCATTTCCATTTTGGTATTGGAATAGGCTGAAGCAACACACTAGGATGCTCACACTCAACTTTGACCTACTGACAGTATAAACATATAGCCACAAAATCTTCCACTTCCTTATTCATATTCGACCAATAGTAGAACATATTTACTGTTGTCAACATCTTTTGATATCCTGGGTGACCTGAGTATGGTTTTTCATGAAATTCCCTCAAGATAAGCTTATTGAGTTCACTAATATTTGACACATAGACCTCGTCCCTAAATCTCACCAATCCATCTTCTGTGAGATAAGAGTCCACATCATGATCACCTTTACCTTGTTGTAAATTAAGCATAATATCCATGTACACGTCATCATGTTTTCATGCCTATAAGACCCAATCCTACAAATTTATCACATATTAGCTGACTGCTGCAACATGGTTCAACTGGCGCACTTTCCTATTCATAGCATTTTCAACCCTGTTATCCTTTCCCTTAATGTATTTGATCTCAAAGTCAAACTCACTAAGGGTAGCCAACAATATAACTTTCCTGGCATTCAAATTCAGTTATTCAAACAAATATCTCCCATTACGATCACTCATCAATAAAAACCTCCTACCAAGAAGATAATGTCTCCACATATCTAATGCATGAATAATAGTTTCAAACTGAAGATCATGATTCAAATATTTTTTCTCGTGCTCAATTATTTTCCTGGACTCATAGAATATCACCTGTCCCTCCTACATAAGGAATCCATCAACACCTCTCTTGCAAGCAAATGTCAACACTACAAACTCTTTATCTGGATCTGCAATCTTTAACAATGTACCATTGGTAGGCTTCTGAGAAGAGGCGATAGGGCCGAAACTCTGCAGATCCAGATCTCGACTCTGCAGGCCTGCCAACCATTCCGAGTCGCGCAAGACAGATCCATCAGCGGCAATCTCACCTGATTCGATACATGTATACCTCAGGGGGGGGTTCGACCCCCCTAACTCCACGCCTTTCATATTCAACAACATCCCCTCGAACATGTCCAACATTCCATCCAGCTCCAGATCTAAGGAACACAGCAATGATTCGGTGCCCAAAGGATCTGCGTCTGCAGGGAAAACTCCAGGTCAACACAGCGAGCAAATTCCTTCCCCATGCAAGCCCATATCGAAGAACATACCCAGACTAATCATTGATGATCCTTGGATCGATCAATACAGGGACCATATGAGCAAGCAGGCCCTGATCTGCAGATTCATGGGGGTTCGACTCAATGAAAAGGCCCTATGCTGGTGGATCAACCAAAAATGGAAACCCAAAGGGGACTACGATCTTCAGCTGGGATCGAGAGGCTTTTTCACCATAATCTTCGCTCACAAGGACGATAGAGATCGCATCTTTGAAGGTGGCCCATACTTCTACAACTCTGCAGGATTATACATAATGTACTGGAGGCCAAACTTCGCTCCAGAGCAGGAAGATTTCAAGAAAGTCCCATTATGGATTCGCCTACACTCTCTACCTGTGGATTACTGGAACAAACGCATCTTGGAGGCCATAGGAAACCAGTTGGGAGTCTTCATCAAAGCCTCAGATCTCACATCACAAGGTAAGTACACAGCCTACGCTCGACGCTGTGTTTACATGGACATCTCAGGACCCCTCCCAGACCATATGGAGCTGATCCATAAAGGAGTGCAATGGAAGCAAACCATTGACTATGAAAATATCCCTTTCAGATGCCGCACATGCCGACAACATGGAAATCTAAGTCACAGCTGCTCTGTGAATCAACCACAGCCTCAGGCCCAACAGGAGCAAGAGGCTACTCCAACGCCTGGCTTCACCACAGTCTCAAGAAAGAACAGAGGAAAGAAAGGAAAAAAGCCTCTGAAACCCCCCACCAATATTAACCCCACTAATAAAGCCTCCACCCAGCAAAACATCTTTGGAGTTCTGAGCAATCTTGACTCATCGGAGCACCCTCAAGTCTCACAGGCCCCCACTGATCACGATCCACCATTATCAAGTCAACCCTTGACTACGATCAATGCTCCAAGCACAACCTCTGATTCTTTCCAAGCCCAGGCACTGCAACAAAAACCAGAATCCGCTCCCATCCAGGATAATACCAGCCACACCCCACTGCAAATCTCCCAATCCACAGAAATACAACCAGATCAGCCCTCCACAACTACTTCAACCAATCCTCTGGAGGATATTCTGGGAGATCTTGATCTCCAAAAGGTCAATGAGCAATGGTCCAAACTGGGGGTCGATGCCATTCCCCAAGAACACTTGGAGAAGATAGAAATGGCATACTTGCAGTTGGAATACATCAACCAGAATACAGCCAAAAGGCAATGGGGAAATAGCCACCAAACAGGCATTCAAGCCAACCTGGATCTGGATCAATACAAGCCACAAGGACCAGGCAGGAAATGAGGACGCAAATCCACAAGACAGCAAATACAAGAGCTAGGCAGACGGCTAATCAATGAAGGAAAAATTAGGGCTTTGGTCCTATCTGCTCCAAAAATAGCTCAATGAAAATCACAACCTGGAACATCAGGGGGCTGAACGGCACCAGCAAGAGAAGGATCCTCAAAAACCGCTTATTTTCACAGCACCCAGACATTGTCCTTCTGCAAGAATCCAAATGCTCTCCCAAGGGCATAGAAACGCTCAAAAAACTCGTTTCCAACAGTCATCAATGCATAAGCATAGATGCCATCGGGCAATCAGGAAGGTTACTAACGTTCTAGAAAAAAAGAAAATTCTTCTTGCAGAATTCTCTGTCCACCAAGAACTCGTTATCGATCATCCTCAACATGCCAGAATCAAGCCAATCAATCTGCATCACCAACATGTATGGACCCCAGCGAATCCAGGAAAAGATGAAGATGTTGAAGGACCTGGACGAAGTCAGACAACATCATGGGGAAACTCATTGGATAGTAGGCGGAGACTACAATATGATCACCAATATAGCAGAGAAAAAGGGAGGCTTACGAAAATTGGATAAGGATTCGGAAGCATTTCACACCTTTATTGCTGAATCCAAACTTACTGACATCCCCACAGTCAATGGTCTGCATACCTGGAATAATATGCAAGGAGGAAACAGGAAGATAGCATCAAGGCTCGATCAGTTCCTCATATCGGAATCTATTCTGTTGCAAAATATCGACATGGAGGCCAGCATTCTGCCTATAGGAGGCTCGGATCACTGGCCAGTGCAGATCCACTTCACCAATCTGGAAAAGCCCCACAACAGACCTTTCAGATTCGAGGCCTTTTGGACAAAGCACCCAACGTTCATGCAAAACATACAAAGCTGGTGGACTCAAGCCACCATACGAAGCAACAATATCATGTACATTTTCTAGCAGAAGCTCAAAAACATAAAATCAAACCTCAAACGATATAACAAAAACACCTTTGGTGACATTTTTCAAGCCAAAAAAGAACTCGAGGAAAAAATGGCGCTTCTCCAGCAAACAATGATCAAAGAAGGGCACAATGAGGAAAGGAAAGCTCAGGAAACGAATTTGCAAGGATAATGGGAAGAACGATTAAAGCAGGAAGAGCTGTTGTGGAGACATAAATCGAGGGTGCAATGGCTAAAGCAAGGCGAAAGCAACACTAGCTTCTTCCACAAGTCCACCATCTAGCACAGAGCCTGCAATCGCATCCTCTCCCTCAAAAAAGCTGATGGCGATCAAGTCTTTTCAAGGGAGCATATTGGGTATGAACTCAACTCTTATTTCACCTCTCTTCTCAGTGATCCTAGCCTAGACAGAACCCAAGCCATCAATGAAATTACTGCTACCATTCCTAGCCTAGTTACGAAAGAGAAAAACTCCCTCCTTCTAAAGGAATTTACCGAGCAGGAGATTGAAGACACAATCTTCACCATGGCCACGAACAAGGCTCCCGGACCGGACAGATTTACAATCGAATTTTTTAAAGCCTGCTGATCTATTATTAAAGATGACCTCCTCATCCTAGTAATGAACTTTCACATAACCAAAAAAGTATTACCAGCCATCAACACCACTTTCCTCACCTTAATTCCCAAATCAGACCAGGCTGACTCCCTGGACAAGTTTCGCCCCATAGCCCTGTGTAATGTCCTTTATAAAATCCTTTCCAAACTAATGGCTAGCAGAATTAAATCCGTCCTCCCATCAATTATTTCAGAGGAGCAAACCGGCTACGTCGAAGGTAGGCAGATCACTGACAGCATAATCCTCACCCAGGAAGTGTTGCGCTCTCTCAAAACAAACAGGACTCCAGGAATGCTTATCCAGCTTGACCTGTCAAAGGCCTTTGACAGAATCAGCTGGCAATATATGAGAGCAATCCTCTAGGCCTTCGGATTTAGTCAGCAATGGAAAAGTTGGATAATGGAATTGGTCTCACGTGCTTTCTTTTCAATCCTGCTGAATGGAGGACCCCTTCAGCCCTTCACTCCATCCAGAGGTACAAGGCAAGGAGATCCCTTGTCTCCTTTTCTCTTCGTCATAATGGCAGAAGGGCTAGGAAAATATTTAGCCAAGGCAAAATAGGAGAATCAACTCAAAGGCATCAAACCAACACACCAAGGACCCATAGTCACGCATCAACAATTTGTAGACGATACAATGCTCATGGGCGCCCCCACAGTGCAGGAAGCTCTAACCATCAACAAATTGTTAAAGACTTTCTCGGAAGCCTCAGGTATGGAAATTAATCTTACCAAATCCAAAAAAAAATTCTTCAACACTTCCATTCCTATGCAGAGAAATCTTAGCAAAATTTTGAAGATTCAGAAGAACTCCCTTCCAACCAAATACCTTGGCATACCACTCTCGGAATATGCATACAAATCTGCCAACTCGGAAGCCCTCCTCAACAAAATGAAAGCTAGGCTAAGCAGCTGGACCTACCGGGCCTTAAACATGGCCATCAGACTGATCTTGGTCAAGTCTGTCCTGCAAACCATGCCAGCATACATTTCTTCAGCACTTGTAGCCCCTAAGGCGGTGTACAAATCCATCCGAAACATTCAGCGATCCTTCCTTTGGAATGGAGCCTCTAAGCAATCCAAATGGGCCCTCATCAAATGGACAGACATCTGCAAACCAAAAAGGGAGGGAGGTTTGGGCCTGAGAGACCCAGAGATATTAAGCAAAGCCGTAATAGCAAAAATATGGTGGAGATGGGTAGAAAATCCTAACTCCCTCTGGGGAACCTTGTGGAAAGCGAAGTATACAACCCAAGTCAGGGACAAAGACCTCATTCGGCTCACAGGCACCACGCAAGGATCCCCCATCTGGAACAAGGCCTGGGAAAACAGACATATTGTTCAGCAGCACAGCTTCTAGGAAGTGCACCAAGGCAACACTGCCCTCTTTTGGGAAGATGCTTGGCAGCAGCTTCCACCCTTGGAACACCCAGAGTGGAATACACTTAAAAGAGCTATGCAGGAGGCAGGCAAGGTTACGGTAGCAGATTACTGGCAACCTGCGAGGGAGGCAACCACATGGCACAATTGGCTACCAAGAGAACAATGGCAAACTCACGTAGGCCTGATGAATGTAGACCAGCTCCTACAAGACCTGGATAAAAGAAGAATCCTAAAATCCAACAAAGAGGACATCTTGAGATGGGGAAGAAACCCCAAAGGAACATTCAA
Source organism: Pinus albicaulis (assembly GCA_034641835.2). Lineage (NCBI taxonomy): Eukaryota > Viridiplantae > Streptophyta > Pinopsida > Pinales > Pinaceae > Pinus > Pinus albicaulis. The sequence continues at coordinate 8,566 of JAXQQM020073861.1, read as the reverse complement.
CCTCAAAGAAGCATATCAGATCTTGGCTGCCTCCTTGGATCCACAACTAGACCACATTTGGCAAACCCTCTGGAACAGAGGAACATGGCCAAAAATCACACTTTTTTCCTGGCTGGTCATGCACAACAAGGCACTCACATGGGACAATCTTAAAAAAAGAGGCTTCATAGGCCCTTCACGATGTATACTCTGCGACGATGGTCCGGAAACTCTCAATCACATACTCAATACCTGTCCCATGGCCTGCTCTCTATGGGATGACATGGCTATGGTCTTCACACAATCTGATAGAAACAGAGACTCCATCTAACACTCACTCAGCAAGTGGAGATCTTCCATATCCTCCAATCCCTTGGTCAACAGTGCCTGGAACTTAATACCGGGAGCCATAGCTTGGGTCCTCTGGAAAGAACGAAACACACGAGTCTTCAAAAACTCAGCACTGGCAGTAAATGTGTTGACAGGGAAAGTGCGACAGCTAATCACAGAAATGGTCAATGCCATGGGCACATTGCAGATAGAGGGCAACACATCACCGAATGATGCCAGAATTATTCAGATCCTAAATCTTCAAACCAAGATCAACCCTGCTGGAAAGCACTGGGTCTTCAAAGGAGCCGCGCAGGACAAATGGACTCTGCCCCCTTCTAACACGTTCAAACTCAATTTCGACGGGGCTTCAAAAAAGAACCCGGGAATAGCTGGCTATGGGGGAGTAGTAAGGGATCACACAGGCACAATTCAAATCCTCTATCATGGCAATCTTGGAGTGAACACCAACAACGCCGCAGAGCTAATCGCTCTCATCCAGGGCCTCACTCTGGTTGGCCGCTACAGACTTTTACCCCTGGTAGTGGAAGGAGACTCGGAGATTATAATAAGGATGCTAAAGAAACTCCAGATGGGAGCGCAGGTACACAAGGTGACCCCAAGTTGGAGACTATCGGCAATACTGCAGGATCTCCAAGATCAACTCTGCAACATGCAAGGAATCACATTCCAAGCAGTTCACAGAAAGGCAAATCAGATGGCTGATGCCTTAGCAAATGTAGGAATCGATTCCAAGATGGCAGAATACCACAGCCTTTGGCACAATCTAGCAGACGGGAAGCTCAAAGAAAACTGCAAAAAAGATCCAACACTCGGATCTGCAAACATAGGCCTCGGCAACAAGGCACACGATGGTTTCAGCCCCAGGCAGGAATGTCAAACTCAGCCACGGCAGAAGTGCAACTGACAAGGGAAGAACTGCGCCAACAGGCTCGAGCAAGCTAGATCTGTGCCATATCCTTGCACACCCGTCTCTGCATACTCAAGACGCACCAAAAAAACTGACTTGACAGCGCAAAATGCCCACCTCGCTGCTGAGAAATTCTCAAGGTCAACGCCATGCCTCTACAGCCGGCACATTCCTGGAATGTTATGCCAAGAAAATGCCACCCAGCCAACTCAGGGAGGTCGCTTTGACTCCTGTAGATCAATGTATTTTTTATTCAAAAATTTAATATAAACCGCTTAACTTTTACAAAAAAAAATGATAAATCAAAGAAAAAAATAAAAGGAAAAGGCTCAGTCATCCTAGACAATGGCAGAGGAAAGGCCCAAGATGTACTATTTGTAGATGGGTTGAAAGAAAATTTGTTGAGTGTCAGTCAAATGTGTGATAAAGGCTGTGAAGTTCTTTTTAGAGCACAAGATTGTGAAGTCAGATCAAGCACCACAGGTAAGACTCTGCTCAAAGGAGTTCGAACAAAGAGTAATGTTTACATTGTGAAAGAGGAAGATGAAGCATGTCATCTTAGCAAACTTGAGGAGTCATGGTTATGGCATAAAAGGTTGGGACATCTCAGCTTTGATCACATCATCAGACTAAGCAAGAAGAAAGCTGTCAGAGACATGCCAGAAATAAAAAGGCCTTCTAATACTATATGCAAATCTTGTCAATTGGGCAAACAGACCCGCACGTCATTTAAAGTCAAAGATGAGTTATCAACAAGAAGACCGCTCCAGCTTGTGCACATGGACCTGTGTGGACCTACAAGAACTAAAACTCCAAGTGGAGAATCCTACTTCATGCTGATAATAGATGATTTGTCCAGAATGACATGGGTTGCATTTCTCAAGAATAAATCGGAAGCTCTGGAAAAATTCAAAATATTCAAATATTTAGCAGAAAATCAGATAGGATGCAAGCTAAAATGCATTAGATCAGACAGAGGAGGTGAATTCACTGATTATGACTTTTCAGACCTATGCAATGAACATGGCATAAAGCAACAATTTACTATTGCAGGGACACCTCAGCAGAATGGAGTAGCAGAGAGACAAAATAGGTTTGTACAACAAATAGCCAGAGCCATGATGCAAGAGAGTAATATTCCTCAAACCTTCTGGGCAGAAGCAGTACACATAGCCGTGCATATTCTAAACAAAGCCCACTTAAGGCCAAGCAGTGACAAGAATCCCTATGAACTATGGCATGGGAAACTAGCTTCAATCAAACATTTTTGAATCTTTGGAGGCAAGTGTTACATAAAGAATATTGATGAAAATCTTGTGAAATTTGATGCAAGAGCAGATGAAGGGATATTTCTATGATATGCTTCCAAAAGTAAAGGGTATAGGTGCTACAACAAGACTATTTGAAAAATAGTAGAAAGCATTGACATGAGATTTGATGAAGAGCTTCCAAACAATACAAGAGATACAGATTGCAACAATCCATCAGGGAACCATGAAGAAGAAAACAAAGATGATGATGAAACAAGCAAGACAATAGAAGATGCTGAACTAAGATCGAAAGCCCCATCAAGATACACTCAGAAGAACCATCCAGAAGATCAGATCATTGGAGACAAGAGAGTAGGGGTCCAGACAAAAAGGCAGCTAATTGAACAGATAGAAGAGGTATACATAGACATGTTATCACAAATAGAACCAAAGGAATTTGAAGAAGCCAGCAAGGAAAAGTCTTGGGTGAATGCTATGAATGAAGAATTGGACCAAATTGAGAAGAACAATACCTGGGAACTAGTTCCTAGACCCACTCAGAAAAAAGTCATAGGCTAAAAATGGGTATTCAAAAATAAAATGAATGAGGAAGGAAAGGTAATCAGGAATAAAGCCAGACTTGTCTCCAAAGTATATTAAAAAATCGAAGGACTTGATTACGATGAAGCATTTTCCCCTGTAGCCAGAATGGAAGCCATCAAAATGTTTCTGGCCTTTGCATGCTACCAAGACTTCAAGGTATATCAAATGGATGTAAAATCTGCTTTTCTGAATGGAGATCTAGAAGAAGAAGTCTACATGGAACAACCAAAAGGTTTCTCTTTAACAGACAAAGAAGACTATGTGTGCAGACTGAAGAAGGCTCTATATGGACTGAAACAGGCTCCTCGTGCTTGGTACTCAAGATTGGATAAGTATTTGCAAAAACAAGGCTTTAAGAGAGGTGGAGTAGACAACAATCTATACATAAAAACCCATGAAAGTGAACTCCTAATTGTTGTAGTATATGTTGATGACATTATGCTTGGAAGCAACAAAGATGAACTAGCAAAAGGATTTGCTGAGGAGATGAAATCAGAGTTTGAGATGTCCATGATTGGAGAACTCAGTTTCTACTCAGGACTTCAAATTCAGCAAAAGAACACAGGTACATTCATCTCACAGGAAAAATACTTAAAAGAAATGTTGAAAAAGTTCAAAATGGAGGACTGCAAACCTGTGTCAACTCCCATGATCACGGGATGCAAGCTATGTGTTGATGATGGATCTGCTGATATAGATCAAAGACTCTACAGATCCATGATAGGAAGTCTGTTGTACCTGACAGCATCAAGACCAGACATCATGCTAGTAGTAGGACTAGTGGCTAGATATCAAGCAACACCTAAATAAATTCACCTTCTTGCTGTCAAAAGAATATTCAGATATCTACAAGGAACTGCACAGTACGGACTTTGGTATCCAAAAGGCAAAAGCTTCACTTTGACGGCAGCACGGATGCGAGATTGGGCTAGAGCTGTGTGGATGAGAAAAGCACAAGTGGAGGTGCAATTACATGCAGGAGAAGATGCGGTGGCATGGCAACAAGAAACAAAGATAGTTCATTGACCATTAGTTTTAAAACTTGAGTTATGGGCATGACGAGATGGTGATCGTTGGATGCAAATGGGAGGCTGACCCAAGGAGAGTAATATTATATAGTGAACTGAGAACATGTTTAATTAAATGGGGAGGTTCATATGTTGTCTTTGATTTATTTCATTGATAGTAAACCACTTGCCAAAGATCAGGCCTTGACCATAATATGGGGCGGATGTGTGATACGATGGGTTGAAGTTATTGAAATATACTTGCCTTTCGTATGTTTAAGCTGACGAGCCAATATTGAATAGTCGAGCTTCTGATAAGCGTGAAGCAGCTAGGAAGCATAATTAGATTTGGGTTCACATTGTCCTCAGTTATACATGGATTGGACAGCTTGTATAAATTAACCATTCATTCGAATCCTCTATATCTTATAGAGCGATTGGAACATAGTAGGCCAATGCTATTGGGGTTTTATTATGATGTGCAAGATTGGTAAAGAGGTACCTAATATATCCAGATATATTATAGTATGCATATGAGACTTGTGGATGCGATTTGGTGTGATGGTGTTGTAGCTAATGGGTGAGAGTTGCATAGGGTAGGGCTTGGCTAAATTTAAAGGAAATTCAAACCTTATGCATTGTGCGGGACTATTGAACTAATTGCAGTGAACAGGTGTTCATGCACAGGTACTCAGAGTTGCAGTAAACAGAGGTATGCAGGAAAGTTGCATGACAGCAACAGAAAGGACAAAGCAATGACTAATAGGTAGTGAAGTTTATGTCATTAGGCGAAAATGTAAATGTTTAAATTTTTATATTTTTTTGATGCAAAGGCAAGTGACCAAAAGAAAATAAAAATCCCAATGTAACATTGAAATTTGTAAATATTGTTATGTCTTTTTTAAATGAGTTAGACGAAGAGAGGAATGAGAAGACAGAAGCCAAAGAGTCATGGCTGTTCACTCCAAATTCCTTGTGAAATACAAACAGTCATGTGAGGAACTCTATATATAATATAAACTTGATATGCATAAAGAGTGAGAGAGAGTAAGGATAGAGAAGGAAAAAAAAATATAGAAGATTGAGGCAGAGAAGATAAGGAAGAGAGGAACAGAAAGAATCTTCTGGAACGAGTTGATATCGAGATAGGTGTGAAACATTTCTTGTGAAAAATTGAGGAATTTGGAGCTTCCCTATCAAGTTGAAGCTTGATAGCTGTCATTTGTAGCTGACTGAGGTTGGAGCCTCCTGTAGGTTGGTGCCTGCAGAAAATTGAAGGGAGTTGGAGCTTCCTTGCAAGTTGTAACTTGCAGAATTGAGGTCGGAGCCTCTTGTAGGTTGGTGCCTGCAAAAAAACAGTGGTGAGAGGGAGTTGGAGCTTGCCTTTGCATCAAAACAATAATAAGATGTGGTTTTCTCCCTTTATGGGTTTCCACTTATATCTGCTGTCTCTATGTGTGTTGCCTATGTGCTGATATGATTTACCAAATCTTCTTAATGCTTGCTGCTCTCATAATAAGATTGATGTCACATTAATACTTGCTGCAACATATTAAGACTGTTCATATATTAAGGTTGGTTATAAAAGTAAACTGTAAATAAGTTGATGGAAAATTTAAAAAGCTCATATATGTGTTAAACTAATTCACCCCCCTCTCGGTTTAACTAAAATTCCAACAGAAGTGATGAAGGAATATTTTTAGGATAGCCATCCGAAAGTAGGAGTTACAGGTACTACAACAAAACAACGCAAAAATGTTAGGTCCCTATATCACTAGTATAGTCCCTTATTATTGTTAGTGTAAACCCCTTATTGTTATTATTGTACCCTTGTAACCCCCATTTTGTTATTATTGCCCTTAAATTATTATTGTTAGGTCGGCTAGGATTACATTGTGGCCCACTAGGATTACATTATGGCCCCATGGACTCCTATATATAGAAAGGAGGTTTTGTAAATTGTATCATCCAAGAATTGTTCATTTATGTAATGTATTGGAGGTTTCCCCCTCGAAGTGTCTTATTTATAAGGCGTTGATATCTCTTTTCTTCTATTTTTGGAGCTGGTTACACAACATTTGGTATCAGAGCTTTGGATTCTAGGGTTTCGCTGCTCCAAACAGGTCATCGTGGCATTTTCGCTATAACTTTTTTTCTACGAAGCTTCAGAAGCTGAAATTTTTAGGGTGTGAAGCTGAAATCTTGAGGAAGGTTGTCTAAAAATTTCAGATCTTGGTTCACAATATTTGAGGAGATATCATCTGTGGAAGTTAGGTATTTTTTCAGGCTCATAAACAGGTCATCGTGGAATTTGCGCTATAAAGTTTTTTGTACGAAGGTTCAGAGTCTGAAATTCATATGGTGCGAAGCTGAAATCCTGAGGAAATTCGTCAAAAAATTTCAGAGCTTGGTTCGCAATATTTTTGGAGATATGATCTGTGGAAGGTAGTGCTTTTTCAGGCTCCTGAATTTCATCTCAAAGAGGTGATCGTGGGAAAAATTCAATAACTCTCTCTCTGGGCATTGGATTGAAGTTCCGTAAAAAGTGGTCGCAAGTACACAGACTGAAGTGTTTTGGCTATCAATTTCAGAGACAAAGGACAAAACAGTGACACGTGGCAAGTCGTACAAGTTTGCTCTACTAAACCAATCCAGAATTAGGTCATTGTGGGAGATTGGACACAACTTTGTCTTGGAGAATCCAAATCAGGTCAGACCTGTGGCATTTGAAAGAAGCTTCAGAGATCTACTACAGGGCTGAATTTCAGATATCGAAGATTTTCAACTACAGAGATAATTCAATTTCAATATCGAGCTCCTAAAAGCTAGTAAAAGGTGTGTATTTTTTCCGAATTGCATAAGTCTTGTTTGAAGAATCAAGTTGAATTGATTCCAAGGGCATCTTGTAGAATAGATATCAATATTGGATTCTAAAATGGCCCCTAAAAAAAATTCAACACCCATTAAGCCTTCAGAAGGCTCTACTATGACTCATGAAGATGAAGAATTGCAACATGATCTATCAAAATTACAAGAGCAAGTGCAACAAATTTCACTCTCGCAAAGAGCAACAAAAAATGAAATGAAGTTTTGAAGAAAGGCATGGAAGAGAAGATGGATGGTTTGAAGAAAGGCGTGGAAGCTAAGATGGATGGCATGGAAGCTAAGATGGATGGCATGGAAGTCGGCATGGAAGCTAAGATGGATGACATGAAGAATGATTCCAAAGCTACATGGAAGCCCAAGGGTCATTGTGAGCGACAGAGATCCCATTTTTACTGGAAATTTTTGGATGGAGTTATTTTCTTGTTTGGGTACTTAATTAGCTCATAGCTCATCTTATCATCCTCAATCTGATGGTCAAACTGAGATAGTAAATAAATGTTTGGAAGGATATCTTCGTTGTTTTATATCTGATAAACAAACACAATGGGTCAAGTGGTTACCTCTTGCTGAATGGTGGTATAACACTTCCTTCCATACTGCAGCAAAAATGACCCATTTATGGCACTTTATGGATATCATCCACCATCCATCACATCATCTTTAAGGGAAAATTCGAAGGTTCAAGCAGTGGAAGATCACATCGAGCATCAGCAAGAAGTTCTCCAACTCTTAAAAGATAACCTGAATTTGGCACAAAATCGAATGAAACAACAGGCAGATCAACATCGCAGCGAGAGAAGTTTTGATGTAGGAGATTGGGTATTTTTACGGTTACAACCATATAAACAAATGTCCCTCAAGCAAGCTAAGAAGGATAATAAATTATCGCCAAAATACTATGGTCCTTACAAGGTGTTGCAAAAGATTGGCACTATGGCATACAAATTGGAGCTTCCTGCTTCTTCGCGAGTACATCCATTTTTCCATGTTTCATGCTTAAAGAAGGTTATAGGTGAAAATCTTCCAGTTCAAACAATATTTCCGGAACTTGATGAGGAAGGAAAAATGATATTGGAACCTGAAGCTGTCACGGAAACAAGAACTCGAAAATTACGGAATCGATCAATTTCAGAGTATCTCATCAAGTGGAAGAACTTACCCACTGAAGATTCTACATGGGAGGATGAGAATTTTATACAGAAGCACCCAGAGCTACTCAAGCGTTGAGGACAACACTTTTTTGAAGGAGAGGGCATGTTAGGTCCCTATATTACTAGTATAGTCCCTTATTGTTGTTAGTGTAACCCCCTTATTGTTATTATTGTACCCTTGTAACCCCCATTTTGTTATTATTGTGCCCTTAAATTATTATTGTTAGGTCGGCTAGGATTACATTGTGGCCCACTAGGATTACATCATGGCCCCATGGACTCCTATATATAGAAAAGGAGGTTTTGTAAATTGTATCATCCAAGAATTGTTCATTTATGTAATGTATTGGAGGTTGCCCCCTCGAAGTGGCTCATTTCTAAGGCGTTGCTATCTCTTTTCTTCTATTTTTGGAGTACAGTTTACCTGAC
>JAXQQM020062744.1:0-55211 GCA_034641835.2 Pinus albicaulis | reverse complement strand
TATCAACATAAGGTAATTAAGTCCTCTTCTTTATAAAAACTCATCTTAAAAAGTATAAATGATGAAATAACACATGTACCATATCACTCTCGGTTCTCATGATCACCCTCATTATCTTCCATCTTGCTTAGCATGTTAACACTATTGTTCTCAAAAATATGTTTTGATCTAGGGTCATGTCTCAATATGAACCACCAATCTCTATCCAACACATCTGGGTTAAAAAACACTTGGTTGTAGTGTTTGGGGAAAACAAAGGGCTCCTTAGCTTTATCCCACATCTTTCTAGAGTTGATACATATTAGCCTACTATCGTGATTTTCATTTACATTATTCCGATTAAATGTGACCCACCACTTGCATCTAAAAATAACACATTGGAAAAAAAAGAAATCCACTTCAATGATCTCTTGTATCTTTTCGACATAACCTAACGTCCCTCGTATTAGGTTTTGATCACGATGGCTAGATCGACTAGATTGATCGAACTCGACTTCCACTCCACAGTCTTGTGTCATGTGTCCATCATCGGTATTTTCTGTGCGAAAATGGTGTCCATATGCCCACATAGATGGGAACAAATGCACCTATAAAAAAGTTAAAAAATCATAGTGTCAGGTGTCTTATAATAACCCAACAGTTAAAATATGAAATATAGATGTAATTACATTTCAAAGGTGCATTATTAAGTTTAAAATGTACGTAAATAGATTATTATCGAGTGGGTGCACCCAATCCCTACGTTTAGCGCATCCTCTTCATCACACAGGTAACGACTGGTTGCACCATATTTCTCTCTGACTTGGTCAGCAACCCAACTGTTAGGGCATATTTTTGGCATATTTTCTTTTAAATGATTGGGATAAGGCACACTTCTACCATTCAACCGTCTAAATTATTTCCTGTCACTATCCCATTTCATCCTCTTTTGTTCGTACAATGCGGCCTACATTTGTGTTGCTTCGGAATTGTAAAGAACAAAATTATTGATTGCTTCAATTTTTGCATTCACTGATGAAATCAAACCAACATATAGTACATATGAGATCAAAATATACATTATATCGAAGTTCAACATGAATATTTACTTTGTGTAAATTTGAAAAATTATAAGTCGCTTACTCTTTATCAATCACCTTTTTCCATTCATTTGGAGCAACTCCCCTTCTCTTTTGCCTTCATCCCTTTCATTGTCCCAAATCACCACACCTGGTTTGTTGTCGATTTGCTTGGTGTACTCACTGGAATAATAGAAATACTCATACGATATGTACCCGTCTTCCATAAACCCCTCGATTTTTTCCCTTTGTCGAACAAAACCTTTCAATTTCTTCATGTACCTCTCTAAGAAGAACATCCAATGACAAGAAACCACCCCAACTAATTCAACATCATCTACTAGGTGGATTAGAAGATGAACCTGCAAGTCCATGAAACTCGTCGATAGTTCCTTCTCAAACATACAAACAATCTCAACTATCTCTTGATGCCATCGTGGAATGCTAGCCACATGAATCTCCTTTGACGTGATCCAACGTACAAATGCATATAATTTAGATATGAAACGTCCTAGGTCTTGGGGGAATTCATGTTTCACACACCCACACAGAATCAAAGTATAATGACACTGCAAAGTTATAAACACGTGCAATAATATACAAAATTAATTATGGTTTATGATCCCTGCATGGGATAAAATTTATTAATGTAACAAATAATAAAATCATGCTTTTGACATTATACGTACTCTTAGAATATTCAAATGGTCATGCGATTTCAACCCTAACAAATGGTCATCCACGGTGAAGCAGCATCGTATTGAAGACATGTATGAAGATGGCACCCTCACGCCATTATAACTTCCTTTGCCAAAGAAAGGTCATATTTTTTTAAATCCATGGGACATCACCTTATTTTGAATATCATGAATTAAAGGGACCAACGCCTGCCTCTGATCCTGTACTTTCTAATCGTCTTGGCCAATGTTTATTTTTAGTTTTTGAAGTAATAAGATCTTTCTTAACAACCAATGTGACACTTTGTTTCGATGATACGTGCCTCCATAAAGAAGATGAAACCTTTTTAAATATATGCATGGGATCTAATAAGTGGGTAATCTTAAGATGCTCTGAATATGGGAGGTTATAAAAGATAGAATTCCTTTTCATCCCAATGGGAAAATTCCCAACCTAGGTGTCGAAGAATTCTAGATCATCGAACATAGGCTCCCCATTTGAATCGAACATTCTATGAAATCCTTCTCCTTATCTCTCTCATATGCTCTAAGCCATTCAACCCGTGTTGTTATTGGAGGCCTTTGGGTTCTCTCTCTTTTACCATTGCAAGCGGATTTTTCTCTTCAGTAAGGGTGTTCTTCTGGGAGGAATACCTTGGAGCAGTTGTACACTAGCTTTTGTAGGTCGTTGGACCATCTAAATTTCAGAGAAGCTCCACGAAATTTACATCCAAAATACCTTTTTGTTACAAGACCTGCGATATTATTGTATAAAATTTATATGCATGGCACGTTAAATAATATCATGAAGATCATAACAATTACAACGAATTAAATAACTAAAATGCGAAGGAATATTGTTACGTATATAAACAAATCAATAAACATGTAATTTACCAGAGAAAACTCCTAAGCCTGGATAATCATGTGTCATGTAAGCACATATGCCATACAACGTAAAACTCATCTCTATTGCGATGTGTCTTGATACATCATATACATTTATCCCATGCCATAATTCCTTCAATTCATCTACCAGTGGTTGTAAGTAGACATCCATATTCTTCACTTTTATTCTACCAAAGACTATGAGAGCCAACATAAGATGTTCATTCTTCATGGAAAATCATGGGGGGATATTGTTATTGATCACTACTACAGGCCAAACAGAATAGTTGGTGTTCTGGGGGGAATATGGGTTGATGTCATCCATGGCTATACTGAGTCGTAGACTTCGTACTTCATCCTTGAATTTTTTTGGCTATGTATCCTCTATGTGCTTCATGGATATTGAATCACTTGGGATTCGCATAACTCCCATCTCACTTCTGTGTGAGGCATGCCATCCCTACAACATATCTAATTCTTTGCAACGAAAGAGCCTTTGAATCCTTGGGATTATAGGCATGTGCCTCAATATCTTAAAAGAAGAACCACGTGATTGACCCTTCATTTTTTATTTATCATACTTGTCATGCCAACATTTCAAACATATCTCTTTGTCTGCATATTCTCCTCTATATAGAATACAATCATTTGGACATGCATGATATGATATGTACTCAACACCCAACATTTTCAACAATTTTTTTACCTCTTCGTAGCTACCGGGCAAGACATTATCACTCAGAAGAACCTTATCTTTGAATAACTTGTAGTTGGTGATCATGGACAATATCAAATGTACATTAATGCCGATATAATTATTAACGTTCATAATATTGACCATTTGTAATGTTAATTGTGTGATTATATTTCTAAAAATATGAGGACTTTATGGTAACTTACCTCAAAATTTCTGAGAAATGTGCATTTGACAATCAAAATTTTTCTTTCAAGTTGTACAGTAACATCGTTGTCCCCAGCTGGGTAGAATTTGACTGACCGTCAGGTCCAAAGAGAGGGGTGGTGGAAGCAAATTTAAGGCTTTTGAAAAATGTGTCAACGATATGAGCATCATCCCCTAGCTGTCATCGTTCTGGAATGCATCTAACAACATTGTCTCTATGGCAGTCGTATCCCTTAAGTAATCATCCATACCAACCTCTATTTGATTGCCTCCATTGCCAGCTTGTGAAGAACTACTATTGTTGTAGTCACTCTTAATTGGTGAATATGGACATAGTGGGAATTGAATAGGTGGTTGATTCAACCATTCTTGGTATCGTTCCTCTCCATTTTTTTCTCTCAATTCAACCTTCTCTCAATTTGACATTGTCGTGGGGTGCAATGGAAGATGGTAGGTAGGTTGTTCATCATCACTAGAATCCTAATAATTTCAAAAAATATATTTGAACATTATTAGTACAAAATATATGATATCAATTAGAAAGCATGTTGACAATGCATGATTAATTGGTTTGTCATTGAAATAATTACGTTAATATACCAAACAATTATTATTACCATCATTGTCCCATGATTGTGGCTAGAAGATGCAATATTGTCACAATTAGCAGAGTGAAGCAGATGTCCATTTTCATTTACTAAATGCGCATTGCAGTATGTTGCTCGTGATAAGAGCTTCCGACGTTTTGGAGTTGTTTGAAGATTTTGTGCATCTGAACTCGATTCTGAATCTGCATGAACCTACAAATTTGTGTACATTATAAATTTTATTAAGCTGATTGACATGGATAAAAAACATAAATTCAATCAGGTAATGAAAATATAAATAAAATATGAAGTAAATATTACGTCTCGAGGTGGATAGGGAGAAATACGCAATGGAATTTGAGAAATATTATGGAACAAGCTGGATTTTCAAGAATTGTCCATTCGATATAATTATGATATTTTCTCCGTGCATTTGAGAAAAATCAATAATAAATTTTGATGTACACACCTAAAAGTAATTTCAGTGCCTTAAAAATGGACTTATGGTTATCAGTGCTAATGTATAGATAACCGCACCGGTGTGTTTTAGTTACTGCGCACCCATGTAGTGTTATTAATTGACGCACTAGAGCCGAATAGCCGCAAATAAAAAAAATCGCAACTATATTTTTTTTTAAGTGAAAAAAAATGATAAATTAAAAATGGGTGGAAAAATATTTTCAAAAATCTAATTTCATAAAACAATTCTTTAAATAATAAACACTTTTCATTAATTTATTATTTATGCAAAAAAATTCAGGGAGAGATTTGCACGAGACATACCTAGAGCAAGAGAACATGAGAGCACTGTGGAGCAGTGAAATACTTTCGAACATAACTATTTAGACAATTAGAATTCCAAACCTCTGGTGATTCAAACCCTGTAGCGTAGAATTTCAAACCATCTGCTGATTAAATTTTATTGTTTTTTTTTACATTTTTTGCATTATTTTTTACGCAGTAAGTAAAAATTTTAAATCTACTGTTTATTTTCAGAGAACAAAAAAAACAACAACAACAACAACAACAAACAAACAAAAAAACAAAACAAAACAAAAAACAAGCAAAAAAATAAAACAACAAAAAAAAACAAAAAACAAAACAAAACAAAAAAACAAAAAGACAAAACAATATCCATTTTACGCTAAACATTTTATTCTTTTTGTTTATGCCATTGCTTCTTCTTGTTTTCGTGTTTTCAGAATCAGGGCTTTTCATTTTAGATTTATAGGGCTTTTATTGCTATATATAGGCCTATGACATCTAACCTACGGGACGACTTGCATAGTCAGATCCCAATCCATGTCGGCCCTTGTGTGAATTAAAAAAAAAAAAAAAGTTGTGTGCCCTATGTAAATTAGCGCACTAGTGCGTTTTTTTATCACAGGGCACCGCACACGTATTGTTTGAAAAAAAAATTAAAAATAGTTTTGTTTTTAATTTGTGCGCCATATGTAAAATAGGGCACCAATGCGCTATTATGAAATAACACACCGCGCACGTACTGTTTGACAAAAACAATTTTTTATTTTATGTTTGTGTTAATTGGTGCACCATTTAAAATCTAACGCACTGAGTCTCTTTGTTGACAGAGAGAACTGTATGGCAGTTCCCTGTTTTCGCGGTGTGTTTATAAGAATATACTGCACTGCCCCCTCCACGACATCATATGCTACAAAAATTAGCACTAGAGAATTTTTATTAATTTGTATGTGTTAATTGGTGCTTTGTGTTAGAGTCAGCCTTTGCAGCCTTCCTCCAGTGATCAAACATGCTCTTTCAAAGTGATTTTAAGGTGTCAAGGTCAAATTTTGTCATTTCAATGAGTCTTCAAGCAAAATTTGGTCACTAGGTATTAGGTCTAGGGGTTGCTTTTACTCCTGTCAAATTTGTCCAAATGTCGGTCCATGTCACCATTCAGCTGAGTGTACCATCATTCAGAGGGTTTTCATCATCAAGTCAAGTTTCATTGAGTCATTTTACAGCTTGTTCATGCTTCAGTTGTGCCTAGGTGAGGTCCATTTCCCTCTCCTAGGGTTTTTGAGGTAATTTCTCTTGGATGGTCAAAACATCGAAAAAACTTGTATCATGATGTTCACACACCTTCCCCTATCCTTAATATACCTTATTAAACACTTCCCATCACTGAGATCCCTCAAATTCCTCATTTTCCCACAAACCCTAGTTTCTTGCCAAAACTTGGCAATTTTCTAGGCTAGGCCTGTGTTTTGCCCTTTTGGACCCCTTCCCCTCACTCCATCTCTGTGATTCCACTTTCCCCTGCTTCCTAACATCCCTCCCTACTTCCAAAAATTTCCCCAAGAATTTAGAAGCCCCTTATCCCCTTCATTTCGCTTCATTTCGACAAAATCCCTTGTTCCACACATCGGGATCGGTTTCACTCAAAAAATGTTTCAGAGAAATCAAAGATGAATTTTGGAAAACTGAGAGAGGTTTTTGTTAAAAACATGCCAAGGAATAAAAACCTCTTTCACTTTTTACACAGGTATCATGGTTTTAGAGAAATGTCAAAAATACCGTTGCCTCAGGAGAATTGAATGCACCTCTGAAGTGACCTTGGGAACATCAAGTTTTCTCCTAGCATGTTTGGCCAAATGACTTTCTTGATGAGTCAAATGATAACTAGACACAAATATCTTTCCAATGAGCTATCATGAGCTCAATTTTGAGTTTAGGAAGATCTTCAAACGTTGACTGCAACAACGCTCTGCCTTGAGGCAGCCTCATTCTGCTCATTTTGACTAGTGTTGGGATATTTGATTTTTGACAGGGTAAATGAAATCCAAATTGCATAATTCCACTTGTGTTGGAAAGTAGACTCCAAGATCTTTCCAACGACCTATCACACGCCCGATTTGGACACCGGGAAGGCCTCCAAAAGCTTCCTGCAAAATGCACTATGTGGCAAGAGGCATGCGACCCACTTGAGGGGGATGCGACCCACTTGGCAGATGCGACCCACTTGTGCGTTTTGGCCAGTGTAAATTTGAATGCATGCGACCCACTTGTGGCATGCGACCCACTTGAGGGAGATGCGACCCACTTAAAAACAGAGCCCAGAAAAGTCATATTTACGCCCAGATTCATGTGGAATCGACTCCAACTGCTTTCAAACAGGTTTTCAATCAATGCTCAGTAGATTTTAAATATGGTTGTGATGTCTTGAAGTGGGAAAATTGATTTATTTGAATGGAGAGGTGAAACCCTATATGCATAGCAGATTTATTCCCTAGGGTTTTAAATACATATGGATGGTTTTGTGAAGGATTTCCCACTTTGTTTGGTTGATATATATACCTCTGCATATGTTGTCAAAATCTCACTGCCCTCACACTCATTCTACCACTGTTGTCTTCATCATTATTTTACCACTGTTATGGCTTTTTGTTTCACTGGGATCATTGTCACATTGTGTCTCACTTCCCATTGACAAACATGGTCTTATACTCATTGTTCCCTTTGACAAATTTTATCCAGTATTTTAAAGGCTGCACCCCACATTTTGCACTTGGTACTCATTTGTCAAAATCCACTTGTAGTCAAAACAGAGACTGTTCTTTTATCCCAATCCACCTAAACAGAGCTATTACCATTGTGTGTTTCCTATGATTCTTTGGTACATATGAAATATATTTTGGTTTTGAGAATGCATTGAAACTTTGACATCACTGCATCTATATCAATATATACATATTGCAAATATCTCGTTCAAAGCCATGTCAGAGACAGAAGTCAGAGTATGAGCAGGAGTCGGACAGTGACTCAATCGTTGAGATTGATGCACTGAGATGGAGCATAGCAGTGCACCAGTAGTGGTAACATATCAGAGAAGCCACAGAGCTTTGTTTCAACATCACGACGAGTACTATCTCCACCCGGGGTGGAAGGGGTCTTGTTGACTTCATCAGCAACGCGAGTACTATCTCTACATGGCGTGGAAGGGGTATCGCCTTCTTCATCAGCGTAGGTACATTCACAGGATCATGATAGAGACAAATACATGCTTCGTCACATGAAAGGCCATTATTGGGCTCGCATGCATGTTTGCAAAGCGAGAATGAAGATTCTGAAGAGGAGGTTGAGCGAAGCACTAAAACGGCGAAAAAGGCCTGATCCACTCCGGATTTTGGCCGAGGCTTCGTTGGCTGAGAAAGATACATGATGGAGGGTCTTCACTCCGAATTTGAGCAAATTCGGAGAAAATTTTGTCATTTTGAAATTTTTTGGTCTAAAAACAGGTTTTTCAGTTAAGTGGGTCTCGCACTCATATGCTCACTTTTTTTCGGGACACTTGCTGAAGGAAATTTTTGCATTTTTGGATTTTTCATGGTTAGTTATGCATCCTCAGACATTACCTAAGCATTTCATCAGATTCTAGATGGTCAAAGAGCTCAAAAACACCATGAAAACCACCTTGCTGCCACCTTTTGCACCAGCAGGAAGTACTTCTGGGAGAAAGAAGTTTTGGAGGGTCAAATGAGCTCCAAATTGGAAAATTCCACTTTGGTTGGATAGTCAACATCCAGGGCTTTCCAACGAGCTATCATGAGCTCAATTTGGATGCCGGGAAGTACTTCAAAATCAGGCTGAAAGTAATGCGACCCACTTGGCTCAAATGCGACCCACTTAAATTTTTGTTGAATTTTCAACTGCCAGCTCAGATTTTCGGCTAGTTTGGACCAGTTTTGCTTGTGGATGAAATTTTTGAGTTATTATGATGTAAATTTATGTTTGGCATGTAACTTTGGTTCATTTTTACCTATTCTAGAAGATTCACTCTTAAAAAAGTGAAAATCATGTAAATGAATCAGTTTGCACTCTTTTAGAGGCAAGTTGTTAGCTGCCTAGATTTTAGTTCCTTGATTAGAATTTGGTTGAAACTGACCCCTGAAGGAGGAATTCGACCCCTAGAGGTGTGGGAAGGGGTTAGGATGCTCTATATGATGTAATTTCTCAATCATTTTGAGAGGTTGGAGAGTTTGGACTCTTGGGAGACTTTTGATATCATTGTACATATTTTTCATATTTTTGCTAAGGAAAGATCAGAGGTTTTGCGGCACTTGTTGGGATCCTTGTGGTGTTCTGTTCTTGATGGTGTTTCCTCTTTGTTTACTGTAAGTTTCTTCATGTTTAAATGTATGCCATCCTTTCATATGCTTCTGAACTAAATTGAATGAGTAGATGAGGTTGAATCTATTGTTTACAGTGCTCTGCCTTTGAATTCAGTTAGTTCTATATGTTTTTCGACTGTTTGGAGAGGATCCAAGTTCTTCTTTGCCCTCTTCAGCTCCTCGTCGGTCTGATCTGTACATATATTCAATCAAAAGCATCAAGACATTCACCTACCTCGCCCCAACTCGAAATCTGCAAAGGTCTGACCTTATCCCCGGACCCAAAATCTGTTTTCCCATTTCTCCAGCGAAAACCCAAAAACCAAAAAATCAAACATACCTATCTCTTTACTAGCCTAAAATCAGTTCTGATTGTAAGTCATCTCGCATCCTATTGCTCATTTTCTCGAGATTGACGGAGAGAGCCCTCTCCTGTCCTCGTAGGGCTAGCTACGAGGCTGAGCGTGGTTTGATGTAGCCTTGAGTTTTACTTCATTTCAGCCTGAGGTAGATTTGAGTGCTAACATAGTGGCGACCATACTGGGGAAGATCTTAATGGTTTGCTTGTTATAGACGGAGTCTGAAGTCACGCCAGGTAGCCTTCGAAACGCTGTTGCTATGCATCAGCGAAGTAGATAAACGCTGCTTCAGTCGATCTCCGGTTTAACTTGTAATCGTAGCATTTAACTTGTAAATTGCCCCAGTACATGTATCAAGTTCAGATCTGATGGTTGATGGTGAACAACGGTCAGACATAAGAAGGCTGAAATCATTCACTTGGAGACTTCATTCACTGAACAATCCAGAAATCGATGCTTCATGGTGACTTCACTACAGGGAGATCAGTAGCTGTGATATTTTCAAGATGGACCGAATCACGAGAAGATATGCTCCCATGAGCCGAGATCACATCCTAGGTTTTCCGAATAAGATGCCCAAGGTAGATTGTTCGAGGAATCTGCCTACGTTTAACGATGATGGTAAGAAAGATGCTGCTTTACATTTGGTTAGATTTCACATGCATATTCGCAAGTTGAAGGTGGATTTTCCTGAAGATTGCTTGATGAAGATATTCCTGGCCACTCTGGAAGGTGAAGCCCAAGCTTGGTATGAAAATTTGCCGCTGGCCTGTATTTACTGTTTAAAGGATTTTCATGCCCTGTTCATTGAAAGATATCAAATATCTTATCCATCATTAAATTTAGTTCATGACTGTTGCAAACATGCTTCTACTTTTATTGAAAGCCTTGAGAAATATTATGAAGATGATAATTTTATGGATGATGAGATCATGGAAGCATTGTATGAAAATCCATTTCAGCAGCATAAAGAAGATCATGAAAATTTGCAGCAGGATCAAGATCTTAGTGTGGTGGAAGATGAAGGAATTTTGCATCTTGACAGTGAACAGGAATTACATGAAATGGATCAGCAGTATGAGGAGAATCAGTACACTCCTTCACTTGAAATCAATGAAGACAATCATTGTTTGAGCAAAAGAAGACAAAAGGTATTATCTCCTCTATCTGAAGATGAGATAGATCAGCTACTGAAAGGTCATGTTCTAGCTCAAGTTAACGCAGATCTGCAGTGTGCACATGATCAAGAAGATGATGGTGGAACTTCTTACTTTTCTGAAAAGGATGACAGTCTTGTAAGCAGCTTTATAGATCAGCAGGTTGAAGATGTCTATATGGCTGAAAATGATGAAAGAGAAGAGTCTGTTTCAGATCTATCCATGGAAGAAGACAGCATGCAGATTGCAGAATGTGATAACATCATTTCAGCTACTTCAGTTTCAGATTTAGATCGTGATGACCAAGAATATGTTGTGCTGAATCCCATCAAAGAGAATTCTGCTGTTGAAATCATCTGGGATGCAGAAGACAGAGTTTTTAATCCAAATGTTCTCATGCCATTAGAACACAGTCTTCATACAGAGGTAATTCAGTTAGTTCATGAAAAACAAGATGAGATCTTCATTCAAGTAAGTGAAACAGTTCCTTTGGATGAATTTATGGTAGATGATAGAAATGTCATGTTTGGGTTTCAAGAATCATCTAAAGTTTCTTTTCTCATGACTGATGAATGCAATAAGGAACATGATAATCTGGTTGTGATATCATATGAAGATGACCGACATTATATTCAGGCTACAGAAGATCAGATCAGTCAAGATTCCCTTTCAGATTCTTCTTCATATGTTTCATGTGTTGAAATGTTTTTACAAGAGGAGATCTGCTCATTCACATGTTCAGAATTCTTTGAAGCCCAAGAACATATTTTTACTGAAGTACATGATGAAGGAAGATCAGAATCAGAAGAGAAGGACACCATGTTCTTTTAGCAGGAGGTAAATCTTAATGTTTTTCATGATCCATTGGAAAAATTGTTACAGTCAGCAGTAAAGGTGAGTATTGCAGTATTCAGTGATGAAGGAGATCATGGTCAATTATGTTTTTGGATGCCCAGTTACCAGTATCTATTGTTGACCAGGAGATCTGATCAGAAGAATCAGTCAAGAAGCCATATGCTTGACTGGTTACATTGGAAAGCCAATTATACATGATTGTACATATTTCATTAGTATGCAGGTGGTTGTCATCATGATTCCAAATCTTGATGGATTGCTGCCTTTTTTCAAAAAGCTTTGTAAAGTCTTGTTTTAAGTCAGTCATGAGTCATTTGTGTTTGGTCTGTTGAGTCAGTTTTTTCAAGTTATTTCAGTTTGCCATCGAGTTGGTTTGAGTCAGGTTTCAGTTAAGTTTCAGTCAAGTTTTCATTCAATAAATGTGTCAAAGGTTTTGGGTTATCCGTTCAAATAATGATTCCATCGCCCAATGGATGAAGGCACTGGTCTGCTCTCCCAAAGATCTGCCGTTCTTGGCACCTCCAAGGAGCTACCATCCCCATTGGAGCCAATGTTAGAGTCAGCCTTTGTAGCCTTCCTCCCAGGTGATCAAACATGCTCTTTCAAAGTGATTTTAAGGTGTCAAGGTCAAATTTTGTCATTTCAATGAGTCTTCAAGCAAAATTTGGTCACTAGGTATTAGGTCTAGGGGTTGCTATTTTACTCTGTCAAATTTGTCCAAATGTCGGTCCATGTCACCATTCAGTGAGTGTACCATCATTCAGAGGGTTTTCATCATCAAGTCAAGTTTCATTGAGTCATTTTGCTGACTTGTTCATGCTTCAGCTTGTGCCTAGGTGAGGTCCATTTCCCTCTCCTGGGTTTTTGAGGGTAATTTCTCTTGGATGGTCAAAACATCGAAAAAAACTTGTATCATGATGTTCACACACCTTCCCTATCCTTAATATACCTTATTAAACACTTCCCATCACACGAGATCCCTCAAATTCCTCATTTTCCCACAAACCTCTAGTTTCTTGCCAAAACTTGGCAATTTTCTAGGCTAGGGCCCGTGTTTTGCCCTTTTGGACCCCTTCCCCTCACTCCATCTCTGTGATTCCACTTTCTGCTTCCTAACATCCCTCCCTACTTCCAAAAATTTCCCCAAGAATTTAGAAGCCCCTTATCCCCTTCATTTCGCTTCATTTCGACAAAATCCCTTGTTCCACACATCGAGATCGGTTTCACTCAAAAAATGTTTCAGAGAAATCAAAGATGAATTTTGGAAAACTGAGAGAGGTTTTTGTTAAAAACATGCCAAGGAATAAAAACCTCTTTCACTTTTTACACAGGTATCATGGTTTTAGAGAAATGTCAAAAATACCTAAAGGGTACCTCAGGAGAATTGAATGCACCTCTGAAGTGACCTTGGGAACATCAAGTTTTCTCCTAGCATGTTTGGCCAAATGACTTTCTTGATGAGTCAAATGATAACTAGACACAAATATATTTCCAATTAGCTATCATGAGCTCAATTTGGAGTTGAGGAAGACCTTCAAAAGTTGACTGCAACGACACTAGCTCGCCTCTGAGGCGACCTCATTACTGCTCATTTTGACTAGTGTTGGGAGATTTGATTTTTGATAGGGGTAAATGAAATCCAAATTGCATAATTCCACTTGTGTTGGAAATTATACTCCAAGATCTTTCAACGAAGCCATCACACGCCCGATTTGGACATCGGGAAGGCCTCCAAAAAGCTTCCTGCAAAGTGCTACTATGTGGCAAGAGGCATGCGACCCACTTGAGGGGGATGCGACCCACTCTGGCAGGTCGACCCACTTGTGCGTTTTGGCCGATAGTAAATTTGAATGCATGCGACCCACTTGTGGCATGCGACCCACTTGAGGGAGATGCGACCCACTTAAAAACAGAGCCTCGAAAAGTCATATTTACGCCGGATTCATGTGGAATCGACTCAGTACGCTTTCAAACGGGTTCTAAATCATTGCTACAGAGTAGATTTTAAATGTGGTTGTGGTGTCTTAAAGACTTTAAACATTTGAATGGAAAAGTGAAACCCTACATTCATGGCAGATTTGTTCCTCGTGTTTTTAAATACATATGGATGTTTTTGTGAGTTTTTTTCCCACCTTGTATGATTGATATATCTACCTTTGCATGCATTGTCATAGCCCCACCGCCTTCACACTGCGTTATACCACTATTGTCATCATCATTGTTTTACCACTCTGTCATGGCTTTTGTTTCATGGTGATCATTGTCATATTGTGTCTCAATTCCCATTGACAAACACGGCCTTATACTCATTGTTCCTTTGACAAATTTTATCCAGAAGATTTTAAAAGGCCGCACCCCACATTTTGCACTTGGTACTCATTTGTCAAAATCCACTTGTAATCAAAACGAGTAGATCTGTGTTCTTTTATCCCAATCCACCTAAACAGAGCTATTACCATTGTGTGTTTCCTATGATGCTTTGGTACATATGCAATATATTTGGGTTTTGAGAATGCATTGAAAGCTTTGACATCATCGTGCATCTATATCAATATATACATATCGCAAATATCTCGTTCAAAGCCATGTCGGAGAGGCAAGTCGAGTGTGAGCAGAGCCGGACAGCTGGGCACTCAATCGTTGAGGTTGATGCACCGAGATGGAGCATAGCAGTTCACCGAGTGGTGGTAACACATCGTAGAAGCCACGAGCTTTGTTTCAACATCACGACGAGTACTATCTCCACGGGGTGGAAGGGGTCTCGTTGACTTCATCGAGCAGCGCGAGTACTATCTCCACATGGCGTGGAAGGGGTCTCGCCTTCTTCATCGACGTAGGTACATTCACGAGGATCATGATGAGAGACAAGGACATGCTTCGTCACATGAAAGGACATTATTGAGGCTCGCACGCATGTCCGCAAGCGAGAATGAAGATTCCGAGAGGAGGTTGAGCGAAGCACTAAAACGGCGGAAAATGCATGATCCACTCCGGATTTTGGCCGAGGCTTCGCTGAGCGGGCAAGATACATGATGGAGGGTCTTCGCTCCGGGTGAGCAAATTCGGAGAAAATTTTGTCATTTTGAAATTTTTTGGTCTAAAAACGAGCTTTTTCGGTTAAGTGGGTCTCGCACTCATATGCTCACTTTCGGGACACTTGTCTGAAGGAAATTTTTGCATTTTTGGATTTTTCATGGTTAGTTATGCATCCTCAGACATTACCTAAGCATTTCATCAGATTCTAGATTGTCAAAGAGCTCAAAAACACCATGAAAACCACCTTGCCGCCACCTTTTGCACCAGCAGGAAGTACTTCTGGGAGAAAGAAGTTTTGGAGGGTCAAATGAGCTCCAAATTGGAAAATTCCACTTGGGTTGGATATTCAACATCCAGGGCTTTCCAACGAGCTATCATGAGGTCAATTTGGATGCCGGGAAGTACTTCAAAATCAGGCTGAAAGTAATGCGACCCACTTGGCTCAAATGCGACCCACTTAAATTTTCTTTGAATTTTTCAGCCGCATTTTGCACTCAGAGATTTTCGGCTAGTTTGGACCGAGTTTTGCTTGGGGATGAAATTTTTGAGTTATTATGATGTAAATTTATGTTTGGCATGTAACTTTGGTTTCATTTTTACCTATTCTAGAAGATTCACTCTTAAAAAAGTGAAAATCATGTAAATGAATCGAGTTTCCACTCTTTTAGAGGCAAGTTGTTAGTCTGCCTAGATTTTAGTTCCTTGATTAGAATTTGGTTGAAATCACTTTTGAAGGAGGAATTCGACTCCTAGAGGTGTGGGAAGGGGTTAGGATGATCTATATAATGTAATTTCTCAATCATTTTCGAGAGGTTGGAGAGGTTGGACTCTTGGGAGACTTTTGATATCATTGTACATATTTTTCATATTTTGGCTAAGGAAAGATCGTGGGTTTTGCGGCACTTGTTGGGATCCTTGTGGTGTTATGTTCTTGATGGTGTTTCCTCTTTGTTTACTCGTAAGTTTCTTCATGTTTAAATGTATGCCATCCTTTCATATGCTTCGAACTAAATTGAATGAGTAGATGAGGTTGAATCCATTGTTTACGGTGCTCGCCTTTGAATTCGGTTAGTTCTATATGTTTTTCGTTCGTTTGGAGAGGATCCAAGTTCTTCTTTGCCCTCTTCAGCTCCTCATCGGTCTAATCTGTCCATATATCCAATTAAAAGCATCAAGACATTCACCTACCTCGCCCCAGCTCGAAATCTGCAAAGGTCTGACCTTATCCCCGGACCCAAATTTTTTTTTCCCATTTATCCAGCGAAAACCCAAAAACCCAAAAATCAAACATACCTATCTCTTTACTAGCCTAAAATCAGTTCTTATTGTAAGTCATCTCGCATTCTATTGCTCATTTTATCGAGATTGACGGAGAGAGCCCTCTCCTGTCCTCGTAGGGCTAGCTACGAGGCTGAGCGTGGTTTGATGTAGCCTTGAGTTTTACTTCATTTCAGCCTGAGGTAGATTTGAGCGCTAACACTTTGAATAACATATAACGCACTGGTGCTCCTTGTTGACATAGAGCATCATATGGTGTTTCCACTGTTTTGGTAGTGCATTTATAAGAACACGTCGCACCAACGTTGGTGCGCACATCATTAAAGGCACACCAGTTTCTTTTTTTCTTTTTTTTTTACCTGAAAAGTTTATGATTTATTTATAAAATATATTAATGAATGATATGGTACAGGTTTCATATTGATAAAGAAATGACTGACAAGATATCAAGTAACAAAAATACTGATAACACATCAAGAAAAGAAAAAAAGGCAAGTTATTTGTAAATTCTTTAGAAAAATATTTATTTTTGAACTTTATGTAAGTTTAACTAATATGTATTTTTTGTTGTGTATCATGCAGAGCCAAAAAATGATGAAGCTCAATAAGATTATTTCTGATCTAGGACCAGAAGAGCGTAAAAACTTGATGGAAAAATTGCAAAAGGATGAATCAGGTGAATGAAAAAATACTATCAATCCAATATGAGTTTCTTTTTATAATTTTTATTAATAATATACTTAAAAGTATTAGATAACATGTTTCAAACATTCTATTAATTCACATATGTTTAATGTTCTACAGGGACCAACAACTCAGAAAATGAATGTTGTTCTAAGAAAAGAAAAAAATAGAACATGGAAATGAAAATGAATTGCTCCTTAACTCATCTAGAGTGGTGCTGGAAGTTAACGAAAGGGGGAAAAAACTTTACAAAACTTTGAGGGATCTAGTGGAACGAATGTATAGACGTTCTTTCCACTTACAATACAAAAATCAATCCAATGATTCCAAGAACCAAATTTTATCTAAACTACTGGAAGAGTTTCCAGAGAATTGGTCAATGAGACATGTCAGACTTTTAATAGCAAAAACGTATAACAACAAAAAATAAGGAATGAAAAATTAATATTCCTTTAAAAAAAAATTCTAGAATTATATGTATATATTACTAAAAAGAAACCATTTATAAATATCACTTTTGTTATATTTACTTTTCATATATCAATATAAAAATTAAATAGTTTATTGTCATGTTACATTTTCAAGAAGATTATGAAAATCTCAAAGGATGAACAGGCTGATATCAGAAATATGTCAGTAGGAATGTACAAGGAGATGGTCAAATAAATAGACATAATTGCATCGCACGAGGAGCCAGCTCAACAACAACGTGCTTCAAATGAAATATGTAATCATTGAATTTTTTGATTAGGTACAATAAATAAACAATTTAGCATTAAATATTAATTTTCAAGTATTTTCTTGCAGAAAATAAAATAAAATGGAACTGATTCAGCACAAAAAACCGAACGACAAGGAAGAAAAGGGTTGATATCTAAGTTTGTGAGTAATTGTTACTTCCTTATAACAACTTAACTAAATTTCATTTTTGTATATTTTAAGTTGTTTTACAACAATCATCATTGAATGTATTCAAACAGGTGCTAACATACAAATAGCAACCATCAGACGAATTGATTGACATTTGGTTAAATATGTGCTGTTAGTATATGTCTGCATATTATAAATTAATTGTGGAATTTGTAAGCATCTATCGATCTTGTTTTACTTAGTTCCGTCTATAATTAATAAAACAAAAATATCTTTTATATTAAATATATGATCTGTTATGGGGTATAAGTATGGAACTGCACCAACAAATGAAATCTTGAAAGATGGCATGAAATTTGGTTTTGAATGAATGTGTATAGTTCATGAGTCAATTATTACTATGGTACATCATTTCTTTTCGATTTACATTGATGTATATTATTTAATATTGAAATTTTCATTATTTTCACCAATGTATATACACTCATTACAGTTTATTTTTATGTTTGTAGATGGAATGTAAAAAAGAAGAAAACAATCAACACCGTGAACAAGCATTCCTCAAAATAACCCAAGTCATGGAAGTAGCTCGAGCAGTGACAACAGTTCAAGTGAAGAATGATGATCATTATGTTTGGATATCAAAGTAAGGCGTTGTATTTTTTGAAATATTTGTCTGTGAAATCAGACATTTTGTTTAATGTAATGGACATAGTGTCCCAATTTCCCAATTTAAAGACAAAGGGATACCAATAACTGTCTCATTTTGTATGACAAAGAGTGTCTTATTCATATATATATAATAAAATACGTTTTAATTTATTCTATTGCTTTCTCCATTGTCGCTGTGAAATGTAACACCACTGATTAGATATATGGATGATTAAATATTATAATGAAGAGATGTGAAATATGATGATATGATATAACAAATTAATCCATAAGTTACATTAAAATGCACCAATAAAAATTTAATTGATATGAATATTGTTATAAGATATGTGTCATCTTTTGATGAATAAGGAATTTTAAAAAATCACAATAATTATGATATGATATAACAAATTAATCCAAACATCACATTCAAATGCACTAATAAAAATTTAATTGATATGAATACTATTATAAGATATGTGTTGACTTTTGATGAATAATGAAATTTAAAAAATCACAATAATTGCACTGTCACAGGTCGATATTTTTAAAAAATACAAAATGAACATCGGTGCATGTCAGTTATTGTGCACCAGTGCGTTCGTATTCTAATGCGCACCGTTGCATTTCTATGACCAATGGGCACCCCACAAATACCAATACCAATTATAAATTTCGGTGCATTTGTGTGATACTACGCACCAGTGCGTTTATGTGAGACTGCTCGCCGATGTGTTTCTACAACCTGCCTATAGGAACCGCACAAATACCAGTACCAATTAGAAATATTGGTGCATTTGTGTGATATTGAGCGTCGGTGCATTTGTATAATACTCTGCACCAGTGTGGTTTTAGACCTTAACGGCCCGGTGCATGCACCTTCGACTGTCTCGAGGTGACAATCTGGCTGACACACACCGGGACAGTGCTAAACGCCCTAGGGCATTCTATATTTTTTTTCTGTGCTGGTGCTTGGTAGGTTTACAGTATCGGTGTGTTCACTCTAAAATGCACTAGTGCGTTGACACTTGATTAGCGCACCAATGAGAAAAACATTCGTAATAACCTCCGGCTGCCCAGTTTTTTTTAGTTGTGTTGAAATTCTGTTAGAAGCTTCGCCAAAACCTCTGTTACTGAAAACGTATGTTGTAGCAAATGTTTTTTTGACAATTTTGGCCAATTTTATAACACCAAAAAACTTCGTTATAACCTCCGTTAGAGGTTCTTTTCCTTGTAGTTTTATAATCTGAAAATGCGACAATTGTCAGATGAAGAATACATTACCATATTTATGGAATTGTTGAGATATGTGCCATATCTCAAGGAGGACGTTATCACCCAAAAAAAATTCAAAACATCATTGTGTCAACTCTGTTTTTATTCATGGTCTCAAAATGGGTTTGAAAGCCATTTTAGGATTTGGTTAAGGGTAGGTTAGATTTTTTATAAGTTTAAAGGTCATCATTGAATTCAAATAAAGTCTTTTAAAAGTCCATTCT
Source organism: Pinus albicaulis (assembly GCA_034641835.2). Classification (NCBI taxonomy): domain Eukaryota; kingdom Viridiplantae; phylum Streptophyta; class Pinopsida; order Pinales; family Pinaceae; genus Pinus; species Pinus albicaulis. The sequence continues at coordinate 35,576 of JAXQQM020062744.1, read as the reverse complement.
ATGATCAAATACTCACATTTTCCATTTAGGAGTCATTCCACAAGGTTTCGAGTTAAATTTCTGCAATTAGCCAAGAATCCTCGTTTTCGTAGCGCCGCTAGTTCAAAAAGGTGGATTTGGGCTACAAAAGCGCTAATAGTTTCATAGCGCAAACTGAGAAAAATACACTGTGAGCGCTATGAAAGCGCAGTTTCTTAACAGTCTTGTCAATTGAGCTAAAATTTGTCAGAATCCATTGGGAAATGATAGGTTAGTGGTATGATGAGTCAGTTAGTGATGAGATTCAATGTACTTACCCATCCTACAGTCATAATTGTCATGATAGGGTATGAATGAGGCATCATTAAGTTAGGAGATGACATTTCAAATTCAAAATCTTGCCTAATTTGGTCATTCTCGTTTCATTTGCCTCCATACGAGTATATGAGCTCTGAAGTAGTCAAGCTAAACCTGTGGTTGTTCTATACAAAGGTTATCTTCATCTTAATCAAGCGAGGTTGTTCCATATACTCAAGCGAGGTTGTTTATATCCTAATCAAGCGAGGTTGTTTCATATATTCAAGCAAGGTTGTTTCATATATTCAAATGAAGTTGACAGGTTTTTCTGAGAAGCATGGCAGAGGAAAAGAAAGTCCACAGAGGGGGACATTGCTTAAGATATGAGCCTGAAAATATGAAGGCCATAATTGAAGACCAAAAATTGATGGAGGCTTTTAGCAAAACAAGTTGTTTCCGGTTTTGTGAAACGTTGCAAGGTTGCCATACACAGGTGTGTAAAGAATTTTCCTTGCACTTCAATGGAACAACAACCAAAGTTGGGATGTTAAATGTGCCAATTACACCTGAGATTATTGCTTTTGTGACAGAAATACCAAGGGGGCAAGAAACTTGGTTTAAAGTTTTTAAATCTGATATGGAACCATTCAAGGAATTCATGAAACCTGAGTATGCAGATATGGACCTCAATAATGCAATATCTAGAAGCTGCATTAAAGACACCTATGCAAAGTTGTTGTTCAACATTCAGAGATACTTTACATGTGAAGGTAGATGCCATAAGGTTTACACATATCATTTTAAGCTGCTTCTACATTTCATAGGTATGATTTCACTATATTTTCCCTTTTATTTGCATAGGAGCCTTGCCAAAATGGCTGATAAAGTACAAGCCAAATCTGATGGTTGTGAAACATATTTGTTTCACCATGGTTTGATGAAGTTATTGGTTTTGAATGAGCTTCAGAAAATAAGCAGGGATTGGTCTTCCTTCTTGTTTATGAATGGTTTTGAGATGGAAACCCTAACCCCAACTAGAAACCCTAAAACTAAAGGAACTCCTTCACCACCAGTAGCGGAATCTAGTCAGCCTGTGGTTGCAAAATCAAAGAGGTTTGAAAATTGAAACCAAGAAAACAAGTTTAGAAAAGGACAGAGTAGACACAAGTGCTTGTTGCACCAATTCCATTACCTACAAAAAAAAGGACAAAGAGTGTCAAAGAGGCAAAACAAAAACAAGTGGCCAGCAAGCAGGAAATCAAAAGAGTGACAAGAATCCAAGCAGTGGCATTAAAGGGAAAGACAGTTGTTTCAGTTTCAGAAGATAGTCCAGTAATTACGAGAAATTTAGATGACATCCTTCATGCAATTGATATAGAGGAGACACCCATTTTGCAAGCTGACTTCATTGGAGTAGATGAACACAAACAGAAAAAGGTTAAGTCAGCAAAGAAACTTGAATTTGAGGGTGAAAATGCAGCCTTTATCTTTCAAGCAAGGAAACCTTTAACTAGGCATGTTAAGAAGCTCAAGGAAGGAATAAAGGAGGTCCAAGAAACTATTGAAACAGCTAAAGTCCCTGAAGAAGTGGTTGATCTCTCATCACCAACAGTGGAGCATGCAGCCAGCAGAACAATGAAGGGAAAAGAAGAAATGACAGAGTATCAACACCTTGAGGAGAAATTGAAGTTAGCAAACCAAGAAATTGCTAAGAAGAGAAATAGGGCCAGAAAGCATAGTATTGAAAAAACAGAGTTCAAAAGAATGAAGGCACTATGGGAAGGTCAAATTGTTTCTAGGTCTGAAATTCCAAGCAGTGCAAAACAGTTTTTCACATGGACAGTTCCAGCCATCAAGAAAGCTAATTTTGTCAGAGTAATTAATACTCACTTGAGAGCCAGTAATAGAAGACTTATACATCAAGTGGAGGACTTGGAGCAGCAACTAAAACTAACTCAGGATGAGCAAAAAAACAAAGGTGCAGAATGGCAATCATTAAAAATTCAAAAGCTAAATCAAGTGAAATTTAAGAAGGAACCTCATGAAAACTATGTTTTTCAGTTCATATGACTTTTTGTTTTGATGAAACGGGTGGTATTTTGAGTTTTGGCACATTTTTTGTTTTCATTTTGAAAAAAATTGGACAAAACTGCTCACTCAGTAGTTTCGTAGCGCAAACAGTGTAAAAAGAGTGAAAACGCTACGAAACTGCGGTAGCAGCTTTTTTCACTCTTTCTCATAAATTTTTGAAGGGAAAAAGTGTGGATTATGACCTAAAATTGCTAGGGGAGTTGGGTTAAATTATAATGAAGATAATCTTGGAGGAAAGAAACCAAAATTTTGAAGGTAAAAAGGTAAAAAGGCTGCGCTACGAAAAACGCTATGAAACTATGTTGTTTTCGTAGCGCGGGCCTACTTTAGCTAATTCGAACAGTTTGATGATGGTTTTGGACAACTGGGATTTAGTGAGGTTTTTTGACAGGTATTACTTCAGTTCCTAGCAGCAAATAACCTCAAAGTGATGGGTTCATGATGGTCAGAGTGTCTTAAGAATATAAAGGACCCTATGCCTAGAAAACAGGGGACAGTTTCCTAGTTTAATGGAGATCAGCATTGAGGTCATAAAGTGTTGAAGCTTATCATATGGATTCGACCTTATGTGAATACACTTGGAAAATGATGTATTCTAGTTTAGATAAGGTTGTTATGAGTAAAGATAAGGAGTTTGAATCCTATTTGTATTAGGACTGTTTATTAGATTTGCAGCTGTCATTTTGTAATAAATACCATGTCATATGGTTAGGAAAGGTGTCAAAAGTCAAGAATTCAATGTATCTAGCTCAGGATAAGGTTATCTTATGTTGTAAATGATCTATAAAATATCAAGAAGTTGAATATGCTAAGGGTTGGACATTTTTAGCAAAAGACTGTGTTTATTGTAAGTGACTGGTTTTCAGCTTAATATGGATATTTCTACTTAGCCAACTTGAGATTCATAAAGAGTTCTAGTGTGTTCCTGTTCTAATTACATATTTTTACTATCCTATTGTAGTTATGTTTGCTTATGTTACTCATAATTCATCTTAGATGAGCTCTTAATTCCTACATAGACAAACTAACTGTGTGTTTTACAGTTTCACATGTGTATCTCTTGACTAGAACTCTGATATGCCTTGACTTCCATGCTAAGTAGATTGTTTGGTTTTACTGAAACTATTTTGACTCCATAAGCCCAATGTGCACTTGCTAATGTGATTTACAACCAATATCTATCATTTATCTGCTTATTACTCCACATAGAATTAGCCATCTATATTTCTATCAAAAATCATTAACCCTTGAGAGAGCCCTCTCAGGTTGAGGAGGATAAGCCTCAATCAAAAGATTGGTTTGCAACAGTTACATGAGATTTATTTGATTGGCAACCTATCAGGTTTGATTTTGTAATAATCGAGGAGAAGGCAAAATTTCATCGATTTATAAGTGGGTTTCCCATTTCATTTAAAGATCACATTGAGTTTTATAAACCTAAAACATTGGACGATGTCATAAAGAAAAGAAAATGCTGCTATGAATAAGCTGTAGAAATTTTCTGAATAATGATTAATTATCCACCGAGACTATCCTGATCACATACAATTCGAATTTATATGCAACACATAATCTCTTCCACTCAGATCATCAAACATGCGGAAATAAAATCAAGCGATAACACATCAAATAATCATACACATTAACACAGTATGTATGGGGAAAGCTTATAGCTGAAAACCCCGCAGCTATTGTGTATATTATAATGGAGAAATCATGTAACAAACTCAGTACAATAATCCTCACAAGTACTCAGTACTTTCTCATGAAGTTACACACAAACTAGCTCAGTTTTGAACAGGTTACTGGTTCAAAACTCACCGCCAATTGCCTTGCCTCTATTGCGCAATCCAGGTCTATCTATATAGAGATCCAAGGTTCGAATTTCCTTGGCTTGACAGCGCAATCATCATGGGAAATTCCTCCAAGTGTGGTGCAAAACTCATGCACAACTGATGTCGCCACTGATAGCTAACTCCACCCTTTTATCTACCTCTTTCACTAGTCTCCACTGAACTGATCATGCACTGTAGTGAACTGATGTGTTCCTGAGTTGAATAATGAGTTACTAATTAATGAATTAAATAATATTTAATTCACTCCACTCATAACTAATTGATTAGCTAGTTAAACTAATCTCAACTAGTTCAACTAAAATAAACAGAACACAACTCCACTAGCCGTCTCATTAACTCCACCAAACTTCTGCCACTGAAGTCCTAACTGAAGTCAACCATGCATGATGCCATCAAACCCTTGGGAATAGCGTAATTCCTCTGTCAGATGCATGAGCCACTTCTGTAGCTCGAATTGAAGTGCTCCAAGAGAGTAAACTGCTGTTTAGAGTCCAAATATTATTAAGGGTAAATAATATTTGACTTCCCTATTTTTAGGATAGGCAGTCTAAAAATAGACTTCGACCTATCGACCTATAGGTCAAAAAATAGAGTCCCATCTATTTTTACCAACATGACCAATGCTCCAAGAATCTCAAACTGGAATCCCCGAACCATGCTCCATATGTCTAAAAATAGACTTAGTCTAAAAATAGACTTTGCGCCAGAATTCGCCTGCGGGCCCACTTAGTGAAGGCGACTTCATTTCACTAAGCTCCATCATCTTGCTGCATTCTCAACACTCCCTCTCAGCAAGATATGGATTATCTGCAATCCCTATCCTGCCTCTGTGGAATTCGAACTGGGATGTCGGCATCCTGATCCTCCGTGGGAACATATGAAAGCATCATGATTCTCCGCTGAACACAATCTCTGATATGATGGTACCTGATGTCGATGTGTTTGGACCTATCATGAAATACTGGATTAGATGAGAGTTTAATGCAACTCTGGTTATCACAGTAGATCACTGTAGGCTCCAAATGCAACCTGAACAATCCTGCGAGGATCTTCCTCATCCAAATAGCCTCGCATGCAGCTAAGCTAGCTGCCATGTACTCGGCCTCTGCTGAACTGAGTGCCACGGATATCTGCTTCCTGCTGTACCAGGAAACTGCTGTCGACCCAATGCTGAAAACTCCTCCAGAAGTGCTCTTCCGGTCCGTTGGACTCCCTGCCCAATCTGCATCAGTGAAGCCAGAAAGCTTCACTCCATCCTCCTGTCTGTACCATAGACCATATCCAGATGTGCCTCTGATATAGCGCAATACATGCTTGCCCGCCTTCCAAAAGAGCTTGGTAGGCTTAACCATAGCTTGCGAAAGCTGGTTAACTGCATAGCATATATCGGGTCGAGTATTGACCAGATACATCAACGACCCCACCAACTGTCGATAGACAGTGGCATCCACTACCTCCTCCGAAGTAGCATCTCCCTTCCTCCATCCACCAGGAAGAGGGGTATCAACAGGCTTGCAGCCTTGCATGTTGAACCTCTCCAGAATCTCTCGGGCATACTTGCCCTGAGAAACAAACAGTCCTCCGCTGCGCTGCCAAATCTCCAATCCCAGGAAATAATGAAGGATGCCCAAGTCCTTCATCTCAAACTCTCGTGCAAGATCCTCCTTTCATGAAAGTATCAACTGCTCATCGCCAGTCAAAATCAGATCATCTACATACAGTACGATGATCAACAGCTTCCCCTCCACCACAATCTGGTACAGGTTTGGATCTGCCTCACTCTTGGAGAATCCAAGCCCAGTGAAGTAGTTGTCTATCCGAGTGTACCAAGCACGAGGTGCTTGCTTCATCCCGTACAGTGCTCTCTTGAGTCGGCACACATGCGACTCACTGCTGAATATCTCAAAACCTTCAGGCTGCTCTATGTACACCTCCTCCTCAATAACTCCATTGAGGAACGCAGTCTTCACATCCATCTGATGAATGTGCCACCCCATCTGCGCTGAGAGAGCAAGGATCGTCCGTATGGAAGAGTACCTTGCGACAAGTGAAAAAGTCTCCTCATAGTCAATCCCCTCGATCTGTGAGAAGCCACGGGCGACAAATCTCGCCTTGTACTTCTCCACACTCCCGTCAGCTGCCTGCTTCACCTTGTAGATCCATCGCGAACCCACCACTGATTTCCCACCCGGTCTTGGGACAATCTCCCATGCACTGTTCCTGACGATCGAATCATATTCTTCGATCATGGCATCAACCCATGCGGGTTCCTCCACAGCTTCCTCAAAAGAGGATGGCTCAGTCACAACACATTGACTCACAAGAGCCATGTATCCAGTGTACCGATCCGGTGACTGTCTCTGTCTGCGCTGTGCTGTAGGTGGTCCTACAACCTTCTCTGCATCCCGAGCTAGTCGCTCAGCTTCTGTAGTGCGCATGCGCCCTCTGATGGTTGGCGCTACATGGGTGGTTTCTTCCACCTCCTGAACTTCCTCTTGTGGCTGATCCACATCCGGAAGCTCCTCCTTAGGAACTAACATCTCCTCATCTGCATGCAAGTGTAGCTCCCTCTCAAGCGAACATTGCATGGCTTTCTCCTCCTGAAATTTTATATCCCGTCGCACAACAGTCTTGCGACTGTCTGACAAATACACCCGGTAGTTGTGAGGTGTATCAGTGTACCCCACAAATATTTCAACCTCAGCAGTTGGATCCAGCTTCCTTCTTGCATCCTTCGTCACATGCATGTAGACAGGAGAACCAAAGATCCACAAATGGGAAATATCAGGCCTCTTGCCAGAATAAGCCTCCTCTAGTGTACTCATGCCAAGAACCTTGTGAGGACAACGGTTCTGCACATACACTGCTGTATTGCATGCCTCAGCCCACAAGTGAAGGGGTAGGCCCTGATCATGCAACATCGCCCGTGCAGCACCCACGATCGTTCTGTTCTTCCGCTCAGCCACCCCGTTCTGCTGTGGGTTATGGGGTGCGATGAGCTCTCTGCGAATCCCTTCTGCGCTGCAGAACTCCTTGAATTCAGCCGAGATGAATTCACCACCGTTATCACTCCTTAGAGCAATCACCTTCTTCCCCGACTCCTTCTCGACCGGTGCTTTAAACTCACAGAACTTCGCGAATGTATCGCTCTTCTTCTGCATGAAGAAGATCCAGCACTTTCGAGAGAAATCATCAACAAAGATCACATAATACTTGTGCTTTGCTATCGAAGCAACTGAGAAAGGACCACACACGTCTGTGTGAACTCTCTCAAGGATCGTCGTGGCGCGACTATCCTTCTCGTGAAAGGTTGCTTTCACATAATTCCCTAAAGTACACCCCTTGCACTGATCTGACTGCGCAAGAGTGCCCTTAGGAAGCCCAGTAGAAATCTGCTGCAGAATCTTCAAAGCTCCATGGTGAAGGTGGCCCAATCTCCTGTGCCACAGTTCGCCCTCATCATCCCGACTCACCACTTCTCCCACTTTGCATGCCATAGCTGCGCAGCCATCTACCTGCAACTGATAAAGGTTCTTGGTTCGAACCCCTATCTTCCGGGTCTCTCCAGTAGTCTTATTGCGCAGGAATGATTTTCCTTCGCTGAAGACCACATCATACCCCTTATCCTCCAACATAGCCACAGAGATCAAGTTCTTCTTCAATCCAGGTACATGCATGACATCCTTCAGTACAAAGGGTTTACCAGACTCCCTCTGAAAGGATATGGTACCGATACCAGTCGCACTGTATCTACCATCATCGCCCATCTCGATGTGCACACCCAGATATTTGTCCTCCAGATCTGAGAACAAATCCCGATCTCCCGTCATATGAAATGACGCACCGCTATCCAAGAACCACACCGATCCCATCACACTTGAAACCAAGCATGCAATCAGTGAAAAGTCAAGCTCGAACTGTGAAGCCAAAGCTTCTCCATCTGCAGATCTTCCCGCTTGCTTGTTCTTCTTCTTCTTTAGACAATTGGTAGCATAATGTCCGTGATCATGGCAGTGAAAACACTTCACTTTTGCCATATCCTGCTTCTTGCCCTTTGCACCAGAATGAGAGGTTTTCTTACCCTTCCCCTTCTTTGCTTTGGCAACCAAAGCGCAGTTTTCTTCATCAGCTCCCTTTGATGAAGATCCATCTCGAGTAGTCCTCCTTATCTCCTCCTGCATAAGATCCGCCCAAAGGCGCTCCCATCCCGGCAGCTTCTCCCGACCATTGACACTATCTTGATATGAGTGCCAAGCCTTCGGAAGACCAAGGAGAGCCAGGTCGACCATGTCCTCTTCATCGACAGTAACTCCCACACTTCCCAGCTCATATCTGCATTGAGTGAACTTCGTGAGATATTTGGCGATACTGTCGCCCTTATCCATCTTGATGTTCCTGAGCTTATCTTTGAGCGCCAGCTTCCTTTGGTCACTCTTACTCTGGAATAGATCCGTCAAAGCTTTCCACATTAAATATGGAGTAGCCTTTCCATGCAGGCTGGATACAATATGATCCTTGACGCCCTCCAACAGGATCCTTCGACACTTCTCCATCTTCTTTTGCCATGCATCGACTTCAGCTGCATCAGTGGGCTTTTGGACATCCGTATCTACGAACTCCTTCAGACCATTATCTTCTAATACTTCCTCCATGCGATCCTTCCATGCAACATAATTCGAACTGCCTTCAAGAGCATATTCGAGTCGCAAACCGTTGAAAGACATTTTCAACACTAGCACCAAGAAAACAAAACTGCTGCAAAATTTCGAATTCCACCTCAAAGCTCAACCGCTCTAGATCTGCGAGAACAAATTATTTCTAGCACAGAGATTGACTGCAAGGGGCATTTACCAGACCTTTCACTTTCCGAAGAAAGATGAATCCGGAGGCTACCTGGCCCGCATGCAGACTCTGTCTACCGAAATAAGTTTGTAATCACTGTGATGATCAATCTCTGCTTCAATAGCTCAGATACCATGTAGAAATTTGCTGAATAATGATTAATTATCCACCGAGACTATCCTGATCACATACAATTCGAATTTATATGCAACACATAATCTCTTCCACTCAGATCAACTCAGATCATCAAACATGCGGAAATAAAATCAAGTGATAACACATCAAATCATCATACACATTAACGCAGTATGTATGGGGAAAGTTTATAGTTTAAAACCCCGCAGCTATTGTGTATATTATAATGGAGAAATCATGTAACAAACTCAGTACAATACTCCTCACAAGTACTCAGTACTTTCTCATAAAGTTACACACAAACTAGCTCAGTTTTGAACAGGTTACTGGTTCAAAACTCACCGCCAATTGCCTTGCCTCTATTGCGTAATCCAGGCCTGTCTATATAGAGATCCAAGGTTCGAATCTCCTTGGCTTGACAGCGCAATCATCATGGGAAATTCCTCCAAGTGTGGTGCAAATCTCATGCACAACTGATGTCGCCACCGATAGCTAACTCCACCCTTTCATCTACCTCTTTCACTGGTCTCCACTGAACTGTCCATGCACTATAGTGAACTGATGTGTTCTTGAGTTGAATAATGAGTTACTAATTAATTAATTGAATAATATTTAATTCACTCCACTCATTACTAGTTGATTAGCTAGTTAAAGTAATCTCAACTGGTTCCTTCAAAATAACCAGGAACACAACTTATATTGCTCTATTTAATAATAGCTTCCACTTATTTTGGGAGTCTTCTGTAGTGCATGAGCTGCCAGACCAGCAATTCCTCTTATTCGTCACATGACCCTTCTATGCTCAGCTGGTATAAATACTTCTTGTTTAGAGTCCCATCTTCTCAAAAGGGAAAATAATATTTGACTTCCATATTTTTAGGAGAGGCAGTCTAAAAATAGCCTTCGACCTCTTCGACCTAAAAAATAGAGTCTCATCTATTTTTACCAACATGACCAATGCTCCAAGAATCTCAAACTGGAATCCCCGAACCATGCTCCATATGTCTAAAAATAGACATAGTCTAAAAATAGACTTTGCGCCAGAATTCGCCTACGGGCCCACTTAGTGAAGGCGACTTCATTTCACTAAGCTCCATCATCTTGCTGCATTTTCAACATAAGCAAAGGCATGCCAAAAATTAAAAATGATTGAAAATCAAGGAGAAACGTTAAGGATAAGAAGAAATGGCTCAAGACAATCGTGGACAAGAATAAAGGAATGCACCCAACCAATGCAAATCAATCTCAACAAAAAATTAGTCCAGGTACCAAAGGTAGTGTGCATCAGCAGAAAGGAGAGCAACATGGGTCTGAGAGTAAAGAGACGTTGAAATGTTGGATTTGTGGGGAAAATCACAAAAAAAGGGACTACCCACACTAGAAAAATATAAGTCCAAAAACTTGGAGTGCCCAGAAAGCTCGAAATGTGGGGGATGTGGCATAGATTCTACCTAAAATCTATGTAATTGTGGATAATTTCCAGGGAGACCATTATGCGTCCATAATTGAGATGGAAGGTAAGTTGTGAAATCGTAGTATTTCTATTTTAATTGATCCAGTTCTAACTATATTCATCCATATGTCATAGCCACTTGGGCCAAATGTAAAAACCACATGGGTTCCACGTGGCATGCTAATGTTGATGTGGCCAACTTGGACAATTTTTCTTTCAGAGCATAAATTTTGATTCATGTTTTGCATCGACAAAAAATTTGCATTGTTGGAAATATCCCACTGATCCGAACTTATGCACGAATAAAATAGAATACATATATAAACATAAATATAGAAGTACAGCAGAAATAAAACTTTATTTCATTAATATCAAAAAATTGAAATATGCTTACATACATAATGGAAATAAACTAGCTTGGGTGATGGTAGCTTATCTCTGAGAAGAGATGTGATGGCTACATCCCTCTGAACCATGTTACAATGAGACTCGGTGGCATTTTTATCATTTTGAAACCCTAAACTTCCAAAAACCTAACCCTAGGAGATGAAGCACCAAAATCTTGTGGGCCCCATTGGGGTAAGTTGGAACGTCAACTTCCCGACGTTGTAACTTTGGCATACGATCTTCATTAGGTTATCATAATACCTCGTTTCGAAGATATCAAAAAGAGGAGGCCAAAGTAAATTGGTGAACCAATTTGGGACTTTTTCGATCTCTCTGGTTTTCCTAAAAATGTCTTTTAGTCCCTCAAAATAGCTTCGAAATTTTAGGGCCTGAAAAACTACCAAAAATAGTAAATTGTGCTATAATTAAGGAAACTGAAAAACTGAAAGAAATAATGGTGGGAGTCCAGGTGGAATAGACGGGTGGCCAAGAAAATCCACCTGGATCAGTCCTCCCCCCTTGGGAAGCAATGGTTTGCATTTCATTGAGTGCCTCCATGAGATGGGGAAACTTGTGTTGTACTTGGTCCCTAGTGACCCACTTTCCTTGGTGCAGGAGTTGGCCAACTTTGATAACCTGATACAGTTGGATATTCTGCTGGTGAGTGTTCTTGATTTGTGTGTCCATGATACGATCATTTGTGCCATGTTTCATGCAGTTAGGTTTTAGCTCTATTGGTGTGAGTTGTGCTGCAATGTCATATGTGTCCAGTAATGGTGGAAAGTATGGTCGAAGGCAGTCCACATTGAACACTAGGTGCAGGCCAATGAACGGTGGAATGTTGAGCTCAAACAAATTGTCTCATATAGCCTTGGTGATGGTGTATGAACCATATCAAAGCGAAAATATTGCAGTGGGGTCCAGCGAGGTGCTCCTTCTACAAATGTGGCCAAACTTTTTTCCCACCTGAAATTTTTGTGGCACCCGATGCTGATCATGTCGCTGCTTGTACTTAGCATTGGATATGTCCAATATGTCATGGACCTACTGGTGGACATGCTAAATGCACTTAATGAAGATTTCTTTCTTGTCAACCTCGGATTGGACATGAGCCGAATATGCCTAAGTAGCTACAAATGGTATTTCCACATCAATGGGGCATAGTGGTTGGAATCCCAATCCCACCTAAAAGGGGTTGTGGCTATTTAAGCTATGGATATATCGATTGTAGTTGTGTTGGACATAGGGAAGGCTTTCATCCCATGCACGAGGATGATTCAAGTTGTATATGCGCAGAATGTGCAAGATCATATTATTGATGACCTATTTTTTGCCATCATTTTGATGTGGAAAGTTGTGGAATTAGTAAGCTTGGTATCCAGCATCGACTAGAGACTTGACAAAAATGTACTTTGGAACATGTTGTCCCGATCTGAGATAATGGACTGTGGGATCCCAAAGTGCACCCACATTCGTTCAAAGAAGTGTTTAGCACTGTATTTTGATGTGATACTCTTCTTGCAGGCCACTAGAATGGCCATCTTAGAGAATTTGTCGGCGACCACGAAAACATAGTCATTGCCATGCTTAGTAGAAGGAAGGCCCGACATGTAACCCATGGAGATGGATTCCCAATGTTGAATAGGAGTAGGAAGAGTATTATGTAGGACTTTCTTCTTAATGGTCGGTTTGGCAATGCCACAGACAATGCAGGATCTGATGTACTTCCCAACATCTTGTCGAAGGTTCGGCCAATAAAATAATTTTATAGTACTGCCACTATTTTTTCTATCGTGAAATGTCCAACGACCCATTTGTAGTGCACTTCCAAAATCATCTTGGCACACTCACTTGAAGGAACACAGAGGTGTCCTAGGTGGCATAACAATGCATCCTAGAGGTGATAATTTGGAACTTTCTTGCCTTACAGGAGCATCTAGTATGTGTTTCCAAATTCTAGATCACTCTTGTAAAGAGTCGGCCACCCCGAAGTCTTGTTCCCGCAAGTGTTGCAATCAGTGGTTAGCACCATGACCGGTGGTCGCCTGAGGTATTCTACAACATTATTGGTGCTACCCTTATTGTAATTAATTTTTAGATGAAATTTTTGCAGGTATGTGGACCATTTCTGATGGCGATGGTTCTGCAACTTCCCTTGTGTCAGTATGAACTACAGGGGTTGATGGTCTGTGTGGATGACCGTTTCCTTCCCCATAATGTAATTCTTCCATTGTCGGTAATATTGCACAATAGAATACATCTCTTTGACATAGGTGGGATACTTTCATACTGTGTTTGAAAGTGCCTAAATGTGATATGCCATTGGATGCCCCTACTTAGTAAGAACTGCACCAAAAGCATATTCAAAGGCATCTGTCTTGATCTGAAATGGTTGCTACGATTCTAGTAATGTGAGAACTGGTGCAGAGCAGAGTTGATGCTTTAACTTAGCGAACGCATTATGTTGAGATTTAGACCAAAATAACTTTTCTTTCGTCCCTCCCTTGGTGAATTGACTCAAAGGCTAAGTGATGTGAGGGAAGCCCAACACGAACCTGTGGTGGAAGTTGGAAAGACCAAGAAAGCTTTGGAGCTCTGTTAGAGTGGTTTGAGCTAGCCAATCTTGAATGACCTTTATCTTGGTTGGGTCCACATGAACACCCCACTCATCAATGATGTACCCTAGATATTGAACTTGGGTCATGCCAAAAGTGAATTTTTCCAAATTAGCACACAACTTTTGTTACTGCAGTGTTTGGAGGACCTGTCAAATGTGGCGGAGGTGTTCTTCCCAACTTTGGTTGAAGATCAGGAATTCATCCAAATACATCACCACAAATGAGTTTTTGAAAGGTCGCAAAATGTCATCCATCAGCCTCATGAAGTTTGTGGGATATTTCGTCAACCCGAAAGGCATGACCAACCATTATAAAAGGACCTCCTTGGATTTGAAGGAAATATTCCACACATCAGAGGGTTTGATTGGTACCTGGTGATAAATAGACTTAAAGTCAATCTTGCTTAAATATTTGGCCCCCTTGAGTTGGTCCAACAAGTCATCAATCCACGGAATCGGGTACCTATTCTGAAAAATGATCTTGTTCAGTGCCCGATAGTCAATACAGAGTCTTGAGGTCCCATCCTTCTTCTGTACCAACACAGTCGAGCTCACATAGGGCAATGAACTTGGCATTATATGCCCTTTATACAATAGCTCCTGAATCTGCGTCTTGATCTCATTGTTCTCTAGAACAGAACATCGATAGATCGGCCCATTGGGTAGCAGTGTGCTTGGGGTCATATTGATGGAGTGCTTAATGTGACAATGTAGAGGTACCCCTATAGGAGATGTGAAAATGTGCTTGTACTCCTCCATCACCTCATCCATATATTGTTGTCATGCAGAAGAGCCATGTTTGGATGTCGTGTCCACAATATTATTCTAGCCTTGAGGGCGAATCATAATGAAAAAAAATTTCTTGGTCCGGGAGATGATCTTACTGCATTGCTTCATAGTGATAATAGAGATTGTGGTAGGTGGTACTACCTCCGGTATCCTGTACAAATTATTGTTCAAAGTAATAATAACAATCTGAGGCCTATATTCATACACAACATGTCACTTCCGCAAGTATGCTTGGCCTAATAATACATCACAAACTTCGAGAGGAGAAACATATCACGGTGCCTCATCCGTGAAGGGCTTGATGTTGTGGGGAAGGTGACACTGTTGGTTTGCGTCGAGATCTCGTCCTTGGTGAAGCCACCCAATGGTGTACGAATGCAAGTGTGTTTTGGTCGGTAGGCCTAGCCACTTCACAACCTCTATTGAAATGAGGTTATTTTGTCTCCCACTGTCGACAATGAACTACAACGGAGAACCCTTCACCCACATCTATGAGTGGAAGAGGCACTCCCCCTCCTCTATATCTTGAAGATCATCCTTCTGGATATTGGTGGTGGCAATGGTGGCATTGGGATCCACATCAATGATCTTATTCCCTTTGTCATTTACCTTATCGGGTTTTGACTTAGAGTTGGAGCATAAATCTAATTTGAAATCCTTCAATTGAGCCACCAATGACTGCTTGGCTCGAAAAGTTGTGAGTGGAACTTTTATGAAACGCACACCACTTTCTCGTTTCCTTCTTTGTCTTAGTGGTGTTGTTCTTTTATTGTTGCTTCGATGAGTTGTCTTGGGTGGCCCAACCTTGTCTTTTCCCTTTGATCTGTGGTTTGGGGATGTCTTTCCCTTACTTCAGATTCATATATCCAAAGTCTCGCTTCTTTTGTTTAAACTTTTGCTCGATCTTGACAACATATCGATAGGCGGCACTAAGCAAGGAGATGTCCAAGAACTCCATTTCTTCCTCGATGTACTTCTACAAACAGTCACAGTACTTGAGCACCAAATTCCGCTCGTAATCCTTCATACCCAAATTTGTGCGAAGGGTATGAAAACTATTTGTGAACTCTGACACATCCTGGTCCCTTCCCTGCCGCAACGTGGTCCACTTTATGTATTTATCTTCATAACTACCGATAGGGTAATACTGTTCCTTGATGGCGTCTTAGAAAGAATTCCAAGTGAGTGCGACTGAGAATAGTGAGGGTTCCCCCTCGTCCTTTTGCTCACAATAGGTTTCCTACCAGCCCTTGACATGGGGGCGGCCTTCAGGAGTGAAAAAGTAATCTTTTCCTGGTTGGAAAAGTCATGAACTGAAAAATATCCTTCCAACATATTTAACCATTTATCTACGACATTCGCATCAATCTGGCCTTCAAATATGAGAATGTCAAAGTTAACTTGTACCTTAAAAGCAGGGAAAATTTTAAGGATGAAAACTTATCTTAAAGATTAGAAACCTTGGTGAATCTTACTAATCCATATTATGCAAACTATAAAATTATTAGTGATATTTTAATAAAAATATTAAAACTTCTAATGATTTTATATAGTCTCTAAAAATTTTTGGCGATTTTTAAGGTAAAATAATTTTTTCTTTTAAAATTTGGGTGAATCACTTTTAGGAAAAAATGGGAATTGGCGAATCTTCTTTTAGAAAAAACATGGAAAATTATCCCATCTATGAATATTAGCCCCTATAATTTTCCATGCTTAAAAGGTGTGACGCCTCCAGAGTGGTTGTCGGATGAATATGTGTCGCTTGTGGGTAGCCGTCAAAGGATTTGGGAAACATTATCCATCATCGCGCTCCTTTGCTTCTCGAGGGCCTCCTTGAGAAATATTATGAAAGGATCTCCTTCTCCCTCATCTTTCTTTTCTTTTGCCATGGGAGGCAGTCAGGGTTTGTGAGGCTAATCTTGAAAAGGTTCAACCAGATCGAGCCCTAAATCCTTATACCCTAACCTTGATGGGGACATGCAAAGAAAAACCGAGAAAGAGCAGATTGATCTAATACTACTGATCTGAACTTATGAAATAACACAATAGAATACGTATATAAACATAAACACAAAAGTGCTGCAGAAATAAAAATTAATTTCATCAATATCAAATAACTGAAATATGCTTACATGCAGAATGGAAATAAACTAGCTCGGGCGATGGTAGCTTATCTTTTAGAAGAGATGTGGAGGCTACATGCCTCTAAACCGTGTTACAATGAGGATTGGTGAAATTTTTATCATTGAGAAATAATTAGAAACCCTAAACATCCAAAAACCTAACCCTGGGAGATGAAGCGGTAAAAGCTTGTGGGCCCCATTGGGGTAAGTTGGAATGTCAACTTCCCGGGGTCGTAACTTTGGCATATGATATTTGTTTGTCTATCATAATACATCGTTTCGAAGATCTTGAAGAGGAGGCTAAAAACAAATTGGAAAATTTATTTAGAACTTTTCTAGTCTCTATGTTTTTCCTAAAACGTCTTTTATTTTCTCAAAACAGCTTCGGAAGTGTAGGACCTGCAAAACTGCCAAAAATAGTAAATTGTGCTACAATTAAGGTAACTGAAAAACTGAAAGAAACAATGGCGGGGTCCTAAGTGGAATAGGTTGGTGGCCACCAATATCCACTTGGATCACTCACCAAGCTAGGTGTGATAGCGACATCAATATCTAATTCCAAAAGCTTTTAGAAAAATACATTTTTTTAATGGCTCCATTTACTTGATAAACATCAAGAATTAGATTAAGATTTCATTAACACCTTCGAATACTTCATTAGTACAATGGGGTGGTAAGGAGTGTTATAACATGGTATCAAATCCAGGATTCAACACTTGCATTGAAGGGGCTTGAAAAGGAAATTTAGAGCTCTGATATATATATGTATTAAAGTTGAGGTCTAGTGATAGACCCAAAGACATTAACAGAAAGGATTTAAATAATGTATGAGCAACTTAATTTTTATAATTAATATTAATGAATACCCTTTCTAACATGTTTACATGTTTTTTAAAATTCAAGTTAACCTAAAATCTAAAAGAATGTAAGATTTGGTTGATGAATTGACATAATTATGTCATATTTAACTAGAAGTTATTTGTGTACCAACATTAACAAAAACATATGTCCCAACCAAAAAATAAAGCATGAGAAACTGGATGGTGCATATAATTTATATAGGGCTCAATATTATTAATAGGAATAATCCGTTGGGAAGAGGTTGGAGGAGAATTCCCTTGACCAGATGGACACCCTAAAAAGTTTGAAGAATGTGTTAAGAAGTTGAAAATAAGATAACGAAAGCATTTTCAGGACACATGAGAAACAAGAAGAAGTTAATGTGATTATATTGCATAGTTTATCATACTTACAAAGTAAAAAAGAATACAATATTATTGCTAACTATTTGGACAAACACAAATCTAGACAAATTCAAACTGAGATAGAGAGGCATGGATTTCAAGCTCATAGAGTAGAAGTTAGTAAATAAAAAAAAATGCATAGGAAAGTTATCAAATATATTTTAAGAGGAGAAGATCCACTAAACACTCACGATAGAATGGATACAACCTTGATTAATCGTCAAATATTGTAGCTAAAAGACACTATTTACAAGGAAGGAGTGAGAAAGGCCAAATATTGGAGTTTAAGAAAGCAAAATCCCCCACCATTGTCAAATAAAATAAGAAATTTGGAGAGGTGGAGTTTGGTTGTTGGGGATGAAGTAATACTTCAGAGTGCATGACTACTCTGAAAACATGGAATCCAACGTAGAAATTTTCATCTTAAATGGTGAGGCTAATATATAGTGTGAGGACTTAATTATTGTTAAATACATTAGAGAAAAGAAGCTATTGTGTAATCAGTTTGAAAAGTACTTCCGATAAAAGTACACGTCGGAAAGGTATAATGATGACAAGATCAAGGAATTTTATGAATTCAACTTGGGGTAGCTTACTATTAATGAGAACAAAAATAACTATTTAGAACTACTGAGGCATGTACCTTACATCAAGGAAGAAAAAGTAAAGATTCAAAGGTACCTTAGTGGGTTAGCTCAAGCATTCAGAGACAAGAACAAGTTTGATGAGCCTGAAACGTTAAACAATACTATTCGAAAAACTAGTTACTATTATCAGTAATCCAAATATAAGAATAAGAATTAGATTGATTGGAATAATAATGATAGGAAAATTTTGAAAGGAAAGGATTAAAACCCTTCAAGCATAACAAAATGGGGAAAGGAGGAAAATTAACCACTCCTTCCAAAGGTGAATTACAATGGACATATCTCGCTAATATAGATTAATCCTCTAAGCCAATAAGAGAAGAAACCAAGGCGTACAATAAAGCACCACTTCAGAGTTGGATATGTTGAGGAGACCACATGTTAAGGTATTGTACTCGACCATAAAAGTAGAATGATAAAAGGTTATACAAAATAGAAGGTAAAATGAAAATGAATGATGTGGCCTAGAGTATGCCTCAAATTTACGCATCATTGCACAGGTGGAAAGCAGATCATCAGGCCTCAACAATCGAGATGGAATGTAAAATCATTAACCAATTAGTGTTAATTTTCATTAATACAAGGTATAACCTCAAATTATAATATTCCTAAAGTCGTAAAATAATGTACCATGCAAAAGAAAGAGCATACCAAGTAGTGGCTGGTATAGCTAGCCACACAAAATAGGAATAAAGTAACAAAGTTAGCAAAAAAATTCCACCTAGAACTGGATGGCATGCATACATTATTGAACCTCAACATCCTCCCGTTTGGTTCATATGATATATTAATTGGTATGGAATGGCTAGAAACCCACAGGACCAAAGTGGACTATTACAATAAATGATTGGAATGCCTCAATGATGAAAGTAAGGAAAGGACATCACAAGGGAAGAAAAATTATATTTATGTTAAAAATATTTCAACATTGCAGGAAAATAAATGTAGTTAGAAAGGGTACACTTTGTTCATGATCCATATAAATAGTGTATAAGGGGGAAATAAATTGAACTTGAGGATCGCCCCATTTTATGTAACGCACACCTCCCTTCACAATTAACCAAGTAACCTTCCAACTGAGGTAAACATGAGATGAGGGGCAGTTATGACTAGACTCAACCTCCTAGGTGACCTTAAGGAAATAGAGTCACAAACAACCCTTACTGACTTCCCTCAGGAGCCACAAGGCCCTCCACGAGTAAACCAACCCCTCCAGGTGTCCATCCCTGAGGTCACCCTGAATTTTAACTGGTTTTTACCCCTAGTCACTCCCTTGCCAAGGCATCAGTGAGATTGGACTTCCCAGTTGCATGCATAAGCCTACATCAGTGTGACTGTGGACTAAAATGCTTAGTGTTGTGCCAACGACTATGGATTTTAAGGCTAAATTATAGGTTTGAGGCTAGACCTCTACCCATAAATCCCTGTAACTTTTAGAAATCATAATTTACACAAGGACAATGCTTGTAAACCAAAAAATGACACCAAGACTAGGCCTGACCATCCCCAACCAGGACTGACATTTTGTCAAACACTTGGAAACAATGCAATTTGCAGGTCATGAATAAAATACTGAACACAAGTGACTAAAAATTCATTTTAAACTTATCAAGAAGGATCAACACCCTCTCCCATTAGTTGTCTTAACATTTATTAGGTCTTGCATCCATTATTATTTCACTTACAAGTAAAAACATGAAATGAACCATGACTAGAACTAGTCACATAATCATGCTTATTGTTAACACCAGAAAATTGTACAAGAGTAAGACATTAGAAAAATGTTAAGAAAAAAGGTAAAATTAAGGATTTCCAGAGAAGAAATACATTAGAAAAGGAAAATTTAAAAATTCCCAAGTCTAGTCAAGAAATTGGCAGACAAT
This sequence comes from Pinus albicaulis, assembly GCA_034641835.2. Lineage (NCBI taxonomy): Eukaryota > Viridiplantae > Streptophyta > Pinopsida > Pinales > Pinaceae > Pinus > Pinus albicaulis. The sequence continues at coordinate 15,233 of JAXQQM020062744.1, read as the reverse complement.
GCACGAACAAGAAAGGGTTTTTGTGCACAGCATGCATATCCCTTCGATATCCGCGTGGTTCTGAAGGTGATGAAAAGTCACCATCCAGGACCACTTGACCCACTTGACAAGGATTATTCTCTGTCTAGCACAATCAAGGATGGCTGACATCAAGCCACCTTGAAGAGGTATGCAACCCACAAAGGAATCTCCTCCCCACTCTTAGGTCACTATCAATCTTGGGCCAAGAGAGGGAAGAGAAGTTCAAAAAATTCTATATAAACAGGCCAAAAATGAGACATGTTGTTATGTTGGACAAATTTCTCAATATAAAATCATCTTTTAAGTGTAGCAATAGAAGGATTGGAATGACTCACATGTTGGCCATCCAACATCTTAGTCTAAGAGAGAGCTTCACCATATGATAGCAATCAAAATCCTTTTGAGAGAGGGAGGAGATACTTGCAGGGAACTTGAGGAAAGGATCCCCCCTTATTCTGAGTATTTGAGCTCTATAGCTCAAAGCACTCACTTCAAAATATTTTAGCATTGTATTCTTCATACCACCAACACCTAATAAAGGGAGAATTCTCCATTTTTCTTATTGGGTTGTTTCTCCATTTGATAATTTGTATCTTTGTGTATTTTCTTTTTTAGTTCATAGTGTTGTATGCTTAGCTTGCCCTCTGAGTTTTGTTTACCTTTTTTATGTTTTTCACTAATAATAACATCATTATTCTTCGTGTTCTTATGCAAATAGCAACCAACTGCTAAAGAAGTGCATTTTGGTACATCCATGTAGCATAAACACCACCACGGGAATGGTGACTCCACTAAATTCCTCTTCTTAAGTTAATGGTTGTATTTTGCAGGTCATTATCCCTGCTCAAGTCTGATACAATCCATCCTTTCATTCTTTGTGAGCTTCTCATCACATTCAGTGCTTGTTCCAAACAACAGAGAGTGAATTTTATTTTTATTTTTGCATGACAGTGTGCATTATCCTTTGACAGATGCGCACTCCGCGTCTATGGGAATACAACCCGCGCAGCAGACCAACAAGCCAAAATTTGGCATATTTTTTCCATTTGTAAGGTGATTGGAAATACCTAATAAATTTCCATCACTATGTTTTTCATTTTACCACTGTTAGGACAGTTAGTTGCTGCGCAAAATCTCAATTAGCATGGAAATTAGGTGTTTTTTATTTTTTGTTAATATTTGAAAATTACACATAATTTAAGTAGGAGAAAATAAAGTGGACCTAATCCGTGCATGCTTTCTGAACAAGTTATTTCCTCATAAAAATATATAAAACATAGCTTAATTAGTCAAAAAAGTAAGTGCCCCATCAACACACATCTTTTACTAGCTAATTTACTTCTATTTTTTCATTAGCTTCGGGACTATGGTCAAAGTATCGATAAAAAAAGCGAGTAATCTTCGTTGTCCTTACACCTCTTGGTGAGCCTTGACAAGCATATGAAAACTTTCCTAAGAAAATTTGAACTCTCCTTATAGTGCAACATAGTCTAATTAGGCAAAGTGTAAGCGGCCCATAATCCACACATCTTTTCAAGTTTTCGCAAGGAACAATCACACATAGGGTAATTAGAAAATGACTGTAAAAGATCATCGCATGTCCAAATCTCACCACACTCTTGATTGTTCACTTCAAAACACACATGAAGCAATGGTAAGTTTCAAACCAAAAGGCACTCAATGTTTTGGGACCTTTGTTCTTATCTTACGTTTGCTTCACAAAATCACACCCTAAAGAAAAATTGAGATTCCTTAAAAATAACAATAATTTGAACTCATTAAATTATCCCCACAGAGGCTACAAAATAAATTATATTTCACGTTAGGACCATTGATGGTAGGAATCCAATAATCCGTCGTGGTCATAATACATTTTGAAACATATATGTTGACATTTTAGGGAGCTTTAAATCCATCTATTAGCCCAAGGAATGAATGCCTGAGCATTACATAGACCCATTTCAGAGGGGGTTAAGCTTAGGACCAGTGAGTGTGGTACTCTTTGGGGCTACCTGACCCATCTAGTGCTTGGTACTGGTAATCGATTAGCAAGAAGCTCAAGACTTGAATGCTCACGTGGGATGACAGTACTTTAGTGGTGAAAACTAGGGAATCCTTCCCTATAGGTGATAGTGTTGGCATCACTCGATCCTCATACCATTACTTGGTCGATTCTTCGACTGCTAGAAGGCATCACCAGTTCTTTTGTGACGTTTCCCCCAGTACCCATCAGAAGATATCTTTGTCAGGCCCAGTTACAATGAGAGTGTAAGACGACTAGGTTTGTATATGCTTTTGGTATCATACGCAAAACAAAAGAAAAAAACCTCATTATTTGCTTGATTGATCACATAGTTTAAATTTAAAGAGAAAAAACACCTTTTCATTTTTCATGTTGTTTTATGCATGTGTTTATATTATTGCTTTGATAGAAATCATCCTGCCTCCCAAATCACAAATACCAACAAGATTAAATTAATCAACATCATAGGGGGCCCAACAAGACCTCGTCCATCTAGGAGTTTCTTAAACCTCCCCCCATTAAAGGGAGGGGTGTCAGGCCTCCCACCTTTCGGTCGTAGAGGACGTCATGCTGCTATCATTATCGTATCATCCTTTCTTGGGGAATCTTTAATTGGAAACCTCCAAGGGTCACCAACTACCACACCACTGGAAACCCCCACATGGTCACCACACTCAACTCCTCCTACGACCCCTCGAGGTCAAAGGATAGCTACCCCTCTGGGGAGTCAGAAAAATATCCATAAGGGTACGCCGCAGGGTAAAATTACTCAGGAACCTCCCCTAAACCATCACATTCAAATACATGTTTCTCAAAAACGTACGATGGCAGTCAATACACGCTTACCCTTCTTAGTATCACTAAATCTTCAAGATCTAACGAAGTTGAAAAATGACCCCATTGCACATGGCCTTAACTGGCCCCCCATTCCCACAAAGCTCCCTTATGATATACCAAAATTTGAAGGGAAGCAAGCGGAATACCACGAAAATCATATAATGAATTTCCACCTGTGGTGTTCATCAAATAGTATTATTAATGATACCATTTGACTTAGACTATTTCAATGCACCTTGATAGGGCGTGTGGCGAAATGGTATGTCGAGCAACCATCTGCATCACACGGAACCTTTAGCACCCTCGCTACTACATTCCTTACCTATTTCCATCTCCCAGTTTAGCATGACTCAAGAATGGGGCTTCTTACACATTTCATACAAACATCAACCGTTGATATATCAGACCATATCCATGAATGGAGGAGATGTCGTAGTTTGTGCAAAGCCAAACTCGAAGATAGAGTTCTGTTGGACTTATTTTTGAAAACCCCCCTTACAGATATTTCAAAAGACATGGCAACGCAAATACCTACCTCAGAGGAAGATGCCATTAGAAAAACCTAGCAACTTGAACTCATTTACACCCAATCAAGATATATCTACAATGTCCTACCAAATGCCCCGCGCCCACAAAATTCTAGGGAGTTACTAGGCGCGTCGAATAATGTTGACGGCTTGATAGGGTCCTTAGCCCAAGTTCAACAAAACTGTAGTTATCAGTACCCAGGATACTCTTACGATTCTACACATAACGTATCACATCCTAAGTACCATCAAAGTCAACCTGCACCTCTACAGAACTTAACGAATAGGGCAATGCCATATCATTTACAACAGGGAGGCCCATCATTAGGGGAATTTTGAGGTCTAAAATGGACCTCCTAAGGAAATTATAAAATAATAGTGGAAATAATAAAATAATATTTGATTACATCATCAAATTTTAGAGGCAAAAAAGAAAAAACTACTTTTTCAACTCATATTTTCAACTTATCTCCCAAATTTTTTACTCAAATTTCAAGCAAGAGTACTCATTCGATGCAAAATTTAACTCCTCATCCAACTAGTACCCATATTATATACTTTCAATGGATCTTTCTACACGAAAAATGAGAAATACATGAAAAACGTGATTGGAATCACATTTTTTCATGTATTTCTCATTTTTCGTGTAGAGGGTTCCATCAAAAGTATGCAACATGGGTATTCCTTAGATGAGAAATTAAAATTTTCATCCAAAGAGTAATCCCGCTCCAAATTTGAGTTAAAAGTTTTAGAGATAAGTTGAAAATAAGAGTTGAAAAAGTAGTTTTATTATTTTATTATTTTTTAATCTTTTTACCCTTTTACTTAAAAAATGGAAAATCATCCCCCATGGTTGACATCATCATCTTGAATCCTATTGGTTCTTATAAAGTTTATTTTGGTAGTACATTTTTCTTAGGAGACCCATTTTAGACCTCAAAATTCTCCTAATGATCCTCCCTCACAGGGGAACCAATACTCAGCTATAAATGATGATACAAGAGAGTCACCCCAACATTCATATACCAATAAAGGATAGGGGAACCAATACTCCCCTTTCCCCGTACAGAATATACCACTGACGCAAAAAAATGCACTGGTGAATCTAGTGCAACCTTCCCAGGCTCAATAGTGACAATATTATGACCAGAGAATAACAATAATCCTCCAAATTCTGCAAAGAAGAAGCCAAAAAATAAGCAAAAGGGAGATTTCAGATAGGGGGGAAGTAATCAACAACACCCCCTACGATCTCAGGCTGGGGGAAACTCCAACTGAAATTCAAACCAGGAGCCAAGTAATAAATCCCAAGGACAAAAAAAGAGACCCAATCTACGGAAAAATCATTATTGTGCTATATGTGGGAAGTACGGTCATTACACCCACCACTGTCCCGAAATTCCTAAGTTGAAGAAACTCTAGGATAAATGAGGATAAGGGGAACAGAATGAGCAGCCTGCAGTGATGCCAGAACCTTTTCCCCATCAAGGAGTGCTTAATATCTAGCAACAACAACCACCCCAAAACAATACTGGAGGAAACAACCATGAAATCTATATGGCTGGAGAAGAATTGTTCTTCCAAACACGAAATAGGAACTACGAAACCCCCCTGTATACCAACCCATCAGGTACAAGTATGAGTGCACCTGCTATGTCATTAACCATCTCCAAAGTACCTATTGAGCCCCTTCCAAGAATAGTCAAAGGACCAACCAGGCGTGCAGGACATCATTCCAAAACTACTCATAGCTATAGTATAGTGGATGACGGCTCAATCTCATGTAGCCATGTCAGCATTGGAAATCCTAAAATCATGCCCAACACAACGAAAGGATTTACTTTCTGCCTTAGGCGTAATCGACCCTTTTGATTCTTGCCTAATTGTTTTCTATCTAGATAAGGCAGGCCCTAGGCTTCCTTCTCTAGTCTCCTTCCAGATACTAGTTTTAGTTCAGAATATCACCATACACCGGTGCATTGTGGATGAAGGAGCATCCATGAATCATGTCTAAAATGGTTTGGAAAAAGTTAGGATCACCTGGATTGAAACCATCCGACATCATTCTTAGAGCGTATGATGAGCACTCATCATCCCCTGTAGGTTTGTATCAAAATTTACCAATGAACCTGGATGGCAAAACAGTACTCATAGACATTGAGGTCTTAGACACACAATTATACTACAATATCCTCCTCGGGCGGAGTTACATGTACGCTATGACCGCAGTCGCATCCTCTATTTTAGGGTGATGATGTTCCCTCATGACGATACGATCATCACCATCGGCCAACTCACATTCTATGAAAAGAAACCCATGACCGCTCTAGATGTTGTACTACCATACGTAGATATTGTTGGCACAAAATAATTTCCTGTCATTTAATTTGTCAACCCCAGGGTTTAGTAAGCTTGTGAAGCATGCATGCACTGTATGTGCTAGAAATTATCTTTCAATTTAGATCAATCTAACTATAGAAAAACGAAAACCAATTCATCTAATCTATGAAATCAAATAATGAAAAAGAAATTCAACTAACCTATGAAATCAAGTAACGAAAAGAAAAAAAACAAATTCAAAATAAAATATAGTGCACGCAATCACACTTGCAGAGATTGAAATTTTAATCTAAGAAAGCATTTCAAAGCATGTAAAGGAAAACAACTAAGGTACATTCAATCACTCCAACATCCAATAGAATCACTCTCTAGAGATGATGTATAAGCAATCGATTATACTTTAGTCTTTTAAATCTAGGAAAGCAATTAAAGCATGCAAAAGGAAAACTCAATAATTGCATAAGTTAGTTATTCAAGTATTCAGTTTAGAAATATGATAAAATCACCTTCTTTAAGAACACCCAATTATACAATTGAATGAGGATCTAAAAAAAAACAATGTAAAAGCATGTAAAAGTAAAGCTCAATGATTTCATAGGTTGAACATTCAATCACCCAATTTGGAAGTATGACAAGTCACCTTCTTGGCTTGATTTTTTATTCAATTATACAATGAATTGATAGTTTGATCTAATAAAGTAAATAACAGAACATGAAAGGAAACTAAATAACATAACATAAAAGTAAAGCTCAATGATTGCATAGGTTGAACATTCAATCACTCAATTTGGAAGTATGACAAGTCACCTTCTTGGCTTGATCTTTTATACAATTATACAATGAATTGATAGTTTGATCTAAGAAAGTAAATAACAAAACATGAAAGGAAGCTCAATAAGTGTGAGCTCTATTGCCTCAAACTTAATCCAATTTGAAAATAGATAAATCTTTCCTATTGAAATGTTTTTAGAAAAGCAAATATTACATAGTCATTCTAAAACTAATACTAAGAAATCCAATGAACTTTAATCTATAAAAGCAAGTAAATCTCACACATTTTAGGTAGCTGATCTAAAAGTATTGAGAGATGGTAAATCTAGATGCTCCATATGTAAGCAAAATCAATTCAAAATGAAGGAACATTCATGAGTAAGGTGCCACAATTTGATTATGTATTCAAAGTTTGAGCATAACTCCAATTTTACACATGATTTGATAGGAGAAAGCTTCCCCTATTTATAGAAAAGATGATAAGCGATCTCATTAATGAGAGTCCATGAATCTCTCCCTATATCTCTAGAGTTACAATCCAAATAGGAAGTGACAAGGCACATGTCTTATTAGAGTTACAATACAAATAGGAAATGAGACACATATCCTTATGATCCCATGATCTTCTCCATCCAAATTCGAATTTGGCCTTAGGAGGCCACATAAGGGTCTTCTGGAAGCTTCTTTTTTACCTACACATAGCAACAAACTCATTCCACTTGTTAGGTATAAGTATGTGCATATTATTTTCTAATTTTTAACCACAAATTCACTTAAAAATACTAGGAATCAATAAAGTTTGGAAAAACATAAATGTAACCCAATAGTGGTAAAGGTAAGGTAAATGTAATGAAATGGAGGTGGAGTGAAGGTGATAATATGGAAATATAAGTGAAAATGTAATGGAAGTAAATGAAAATTTCAAGGCCCAACATACCCCCCAACTGAAGCTATTGCATGTCCTCATGCAATCTATTACATCAATTCTTTTTTATCCTTTGAGCTTTGTCTTAACTTTGCATGATATCATTTGATAACTTTATACTTCTGCAAAGTCTTTTAGTTGAATTGCAACATGATTGGTTCTTGTGTTTCAACCATATTTTGTTGTTGCATTCAATTTTAATCTTTGAACTTTGCATAATGATAATTTGATTATTGTTGCAAATTATATCTTTATTGGATTGCATCATGGTTGGTTCTTGTGTGACAACCATGATTGTGTTTACATCCAATTATCTTTTAAGTACTTTTGAAAAGCCATTGTATGCTCATAATAAAAATGTAATAGTTAATATCTTTTGAAAGTATGTGGGTTTTTGAATGTGATATGTATGTGGAAAAATGTGAATATGAATCTCCCCCCTCCCCCCTCCCCCCTCCCCCCAACTGATGGTATTGGAAATTTTATGAAATGAGGAAAAGAATGATTTTTCCAAAAATTATCATTCTAGATTTTCACATAATTATATGGTAAAAAGTTAGAAAATGACATACCTTAACTTACCCTTTGGAAATGGATGAGTTGCATGTGTGGTGGCTGCAAAATTATGATCATAATCTTCTTCATGTAGTTGTACAAGTTATGGATAAAAGAGTCAAGATGACTTTTTATTGCTTCTACTAAAATTGATGAATTTGCTGCAAATTGGTGCTGATTATGCAGATGTCATTTGATTCTGCAGCTGCAAAATGGTGTTGATTCTACTGTTGCCATCTGATTCTACAGCTGGCATCTAATTCTGCAGCTGCCATCTGATTCTGCAATTGCATAATGGTGTTGATCTGTTGTAGCTACATATCTTCTCCATTTGCTTCAAAATGATGAAAATGATAGTCTTCATGTCTTCAAAGCTCGTTGGAATAATTCCTCCTATGTGAATAGATGTTTTGATGTCAAACATAGCCAGAAATTGTTGACTTAGTGGCCATTAATGGTTGCCACTAGTCAACAAGTGAACTCTCACCATTGATGACAATGAGAGTCAAGATGCCCAAACACATCTTGCTAGGTACGAATAATTTTGTTGTTGTCGAGTACCTAGAAGATCCGATGAACAAGAGACATTAATGTATTCCCATTGTTCGTTAGCAAGAAGACTTGCCATTAAGGCATGCAAACCTCAAGGTGTTTTTGCAAGGATTTTAGACTCAAAGGACTATGGACTCAATAATTTGCATTGAAGCAATATTTATTTGTGAAATGAAAAGGATAGGAGGAGGAAAATGGAAAGGGAAGATGACAATGGAAAATAACAATGTGAAATAAGCATGTAAGGGAGCTTCTTTCTTTTAATTGTGGGTTAGGATTAGGCAAAAAGTAATGGAAAGTGTATGTGAATAAAGGAAAACGAAAAACTGACTCTTGCTAGGAAAATAATCGTGGCTTGCTTTGAATTGTTTGGTTGGATTTATAATTCAAAAGGGAGGAAAGGTAATGGTCTTGATGGATATGGACATGGACTTGTTCTTATGTTTCTCATGAAATTGGTCCTTTGAAGACCAATTGTGCACACAATTGGTTTCCTTCAATCATCATTCAATCATCCCAAACCTACAAAAAAAACTTGACATAAAGATCATAAGTGTGTTCAAAAAGAAATGGCCAATTCCTCTCTGATTCTTATGCAAAAAATTGAATGTCAAATGAAACAGATTAAGTAAAATCAAAAGTGTTATATTCAGTCCAATTCATGATATTGATAGCAATCCATTTTTAAGAAATAACCATGAAAAATAAATCAACTCCCTGTTGTTGGATGAATTCATGCACTGTGCTTCAGCAAAAATGATTGGCATCATGAAGAATTTTTGTGTCCTACAAGTTAAAGCTTCATAGAAAAATACATAGCAACAAATTTTTTAATGCCAAACATTGAGAAATCATCTAAATAATCTTCCAATTGTTCTGCAAGTCATTATTAAATCTGTCAAATTAAATCATCATCTGTGTTGCATAAATTTTTTTTTTTTTTAATTTTTTAATTTTTTTTTTTAATCTTTTTTTATTATTATTTTTATATATTTTTTTATTTTTGAATCATAATTGTAAAATAATTATCAGAAATTGTTTAAATGGAATTCCCAAAATACCAAAATCACCTCAGAGCTGCATACCTCTTTAGAATTACAAAGCTTTCAATTTCAGGTAACCACATTAATGAACATGGTTTAAAAAAAAATCAAACTACAACTTTAACCAAGGCTCTAAAATAAGGCTTATTAAACCGTAGTGGAATTTTTTTGTTAATATAGGGAATTTTTATTCTACCTGCAATGTGAAGAGTATCAACCAGAATCTTGCATGTCTCTATATATGTAGCACATCCTTTAGATACTGGTTGATTAAATACCTTCAGAGCTTCATTAACATTTCCCGACATGTTGCTTTGAACAAAATCCATTTACCAAGGTACTACACGTATTGATCTCAATTATGCAATCTTCTTTTAGCATTGAACGTAAAAGCTTCAATGCTTGCAACATCTGGCCTTTCCTCATAAAGAGCACTGATCAAATTGAACTCTTAGATCATGTGCCATGTGGATCGAACATATTTTGATTTCAATATGAATACTTCTTCATGGAGGGTGTCATTTTTTAATCTTGTTCACTATCTGTTTTAAAAAAAAAAACGTTTCTCCACGCAATCTGCAAAACGGAGCTCCGAAGATACCTAGATTTCTCCCAAATGGTTGTGAAATCAAAATCTACCAATGAACCTAGAAGGAAAAACAGTACTCATAGACATTGAGGTCTTAGACACGCAATTAGACTACAATATCCTCCTCAGGCAGAGTTACATGTACGCTATGACCACAGTCACATCCTCTATTTTTAGGGTGATCATCACCATCAACCAACTCACATTCTACGAAAAGAAATCCATGATCACTCTAGATGTTGTACTACCATATGTAGATACTATTGGGGGGAAATAATTGCTTGTCATTTAATTCGTCAACCCGGGGGTTTCGTAAGCTTGTGAAACATGCGTGCATTGTATGTGCTAGAAATTATATTTCAGTTTAGATCAATCTAAATACAGAATGACGAAAACCAATTCATCTAATCTATGAAATCAAATAATGAAAATGAAATTCAACTAACCTATGAAATCAAGTAACGAAAAGAAAGAAAATATAGTGCGCACAATCACACTTGCAGGAATTGAAATTTTAATCTAAGAAAGCATTTCAAAGCATGAAAAGGAAAACAAATAAGGTACGTTAAATCACTCCAGCATCCAATAGAATCACTCTCTTGAGATGATGTATAAGCAACTGATTATACTTTAGTCTTTTAAATCTAGGAAAGAAATTAAAGCATGCAAAAGGAAAACTCAATAATTGCATAAGTTAGGTATTCAAGTATTTAGTTTAGAAATATGATAAAATCACCTTCTTTAAGAACACCCAATTATACAATTGAATGAGGATCTAAAAAAAAAAATTAAAAGCATGTAAAAGTAAAGCTCAATGATTGCATAGGTTGAACATTCAATCCCCCAATTTGGAAGTATGACAAGTCACCTTTTTGGCTTGATCTTTTATTCAATTATATAATGAATTGATAGTTTGATCTAAGAAAGTAAATAAAAAAACATGAAAGGAAACTAAATAACAGAACATAAAAGTAAATCTCAATGATTGGATAGGTTGAACATTCAATCACCTAATTTGGAAGTATGACAAGTCACCTTCTTGGGTTGACCTTTTATTCAATTATACAATGAATTGATAGTTTGATCTAAGAAAGTAAATAACAGAACATGAAAGGAAACTAAATAACTTTGAGCTATGTTGCTTCAAACTTAATCCAATTGGAAAATAGATAAATCTTTCCTATTGAAATACTTTTAGAAAAGAAAAGATTACACAGTCATTCTAAAACTAATACTAAGAAAGCAAATGAACTTTAATCTATAAAAGCAAGTAAATCTCACACATTTTAGGTAGATTATCTAAGAGTATGAGAGATGGTAAATCGAGATGCTCCATATGTAAGCAAAACCAAGTCAAAATGAAGGAACATTCATGAGTAAGGTGCCACAATCTGATTATGTATTCAAAGCTTAAGAATAACTCCAATTTTACACATGATTTGATAGGAGAAAGCTTCCTCTATTTATACAAAAGATGAGAAGCTATCACATTAATTAGAGTCCATGAATCTCTCCCTATATCTTTAGAGTTACAATCCAAATAGGAAGTGATAAGGCACATGTCTTCTTAGAATTACAATACAAATAGGAAATGAGACACATATCCTTATGATCCCATGATCTTCTCCATCCAAATTAGAATTTGGTCTTAGGAGGCCACATAAGGATCTTCTGGAAGCTTCTTTTTGACCTACACATAGCAAAAAAATCATTCCACTTGTTAGGTATAAGTATGTGCATATTATTTTCTAATTTTTAACCACAAATTCACTTAAAAATACTAGGAATTAATAAAGTTTTGAAAAACATAAATGTAACCCAATAGTGGTAATGGTAAGGTAAATGTAATGAAATGGAGGTGGAGTGAAGGTGATAATATGGAAATATAAGTGAAAATGTAATGGAAGTAAATGACAATTTCAAGGCCCAACAAATACGATCATGGAACCACTCGCAAGGTATACAAAATTTGGCCCAGGAAAATTCAAACCATCTTCTATCCTGGGATCATACCCAGGATACCCCCTATCATACCAGGGGAATACTTATCAAGTACGAAGGTAGTGGTGTGCATGATGACCTAATCAAACACCGAAACCAACCCAGAACCAGAAACCAGTAACATAGATACCCGTCCGCTAAAAAAAATGCTAGTTACACCCATCCAAAGCGGAAGCGATCAAACAAGAGGTAGACAAGCTTCATAAAGTTGGATTCATCTATCCAATCACTTACACGTCTTGGGTTTCTAACTCTGTACTCGTCATGAAGAAACATGGCACCATTCAAGCTTGTACTGATTTTCAAGACCTAAACAAAGCTTGTCCCAAAGACAACTACCCCACTCCTTTCATCGACCAAGTCATTGATGCTTGCGCTGGTCATGAGGCCTTATCGTTCATGGATGGATTCTCAAGGTAGAATCAAATTCAGATCTGACATATGGATTGGTACAAGACTGCATTCACTACCCCTTGGGGCACATTTGCATACCAGATTATTCCATTCAGACATAAATATGTACAATATCACACTTGTACAGCCCAAAATGAGTAACAGAAGGTTTTAACTCTTACCTGATGTTGTTCACGCGAATCTTGAGTGCTCTCACTGACCGCAAGGACAAGAAAAGCTCTGGAAAAAGCCTCTGACCTCAGACACTTAGAAAGCACAAATGACTTTAAAATGGGCCATATTAGCCTATGTATCACCCTTTTTACCATTTTTAAAAGCCCATAACTGGAGCTCAGAGAATCCAATCACAAAATCGCGATAAACATAGTGATCAACACTTCATCATGTTCAATCTTGACCTCATAAATCTAGGTTTCAGATAAAGTCATTTTTTTGGCCCAAATCCCACCCCCTCCACACTACAGTTCAGGTATGCCCTCTTTTATTTCTTTAAATTCAAGTTATTTCAAAATATTTGTATGAAAAAGAAGCTTTTACTTGGGGTATTAGTTGCAGATGTTGCAGACATGCCAAATCACTATAAATCCCAGACAACAAAAGTACAAGAGCAGGTATCATTCTATCATCAGCATGATAGGCTTCCCTAAAAAGCTTTGCATATCCTAACATCATTTCCTTAGAAGAATAAAACCATAGGTTTCATTCACCTGACCATGTTTATCATCACCCCACCTTGCACATGATAAACACTGTTGCCATTCGGTAGAGCCACACCTTTCATGGCATCCATGACTCATGTAGACCATACATCAATATCTGGAGCCATGGCCACAAAATATAACCCATAACGATTTCATGTTCATACATCCATGATCAAACACCAGTCAGTTTTACTCATCCCAGTGCACCATTCTCTACAAGTGGATCACCTAAAACAAATCACCACGTTTCAATTTGGCATATCACAGCCTCATAAGCATAGCCCATCTATGACATTTCATCTATGTCATCAACCTCACATCAAGACAAACCAATGGGGCCCCCACCCTCAGCAAAACACCCTCCTCACATCATTATGCAGGATCATTCATGTTAATGGGGCACCTGTCTCCGTGCTTATACATCTAAACCACCTTCATATTCTTTTGGCAAGTGTACAAAGTTTATTTTAGGAGAAAAATCCCACCAATCCATTTACATTTATTACCTTGAAGCACTCCCTAATCACCCTTGGTTGGATCTTTGCATTCTTTACCACATGCAACCATGTCAATCATAGAAAACATACACCTACCCTGGATTTCCTACCGACCCCAGGGATTCCCCCATCAAAATTTGTTATGACTGTTGCCACTCTCATTTACAGCTCCAACCTCGGTCTAGTTAACCATCATCACCAATTTCAACCATATCTCGCCATCATGTCTTGTTAACCAATCACATCTAGCCCTGATTTCATCAGAAACATTGGTCCCTTGTACCAGCACTTATTTTTAATCAGTTGATGCTTCCTTCTTGTCGACTCCAACAACCATCATCTAGGAAGGAGGTAATACCTTGGATGAGCCCCAACCATTAAAAGGGGCATCCTTGAGTGGCACAGTGGGAATTAACATCGCCCATTGATGTCATTGATCCTCTTGACATTTGACATCAGCAAAGTTTTCATGTCAAGATGGCATCGTACTTAATAACTGTTGCACTCTGTTAGAATTAGTCGAAGACCCATAATCAGTTAGCATCTCTATCAGTAATGCTCACATGGGAAGGTCTCCAACAATCGAAGACCCATGCTATCACTAAGAATTTCATTCAAAAACTCCTTACCTAACCAATGCATGGGGGTGCCACATTCAACTTTTCTATGCACATATAAAGTTCTCTTAAGGGCATCAGCAACCATCGTCATCAACCAATAGCAGCTCACCTACCATAATGTAACTTGATAGAACCAATATCTGTCATATTTTGTTAAACTATTCATTATCACGAGCATGGGACATGCCCACCTCGTAGAAATATTGTTCACTTTTGTCCCCTGAAAGTTTCCCACAGAGCTTGGTGTCCTTTTTAATTTAGACAAGGGGTCTCCTTACTTAGTTCCACAACAAGTTACTCTCTCTCTCTCACAAAAGGATCGCAAAAAAAAAAAAAAACGTAATGTATTTTAGCTATACAGTTCTTCCTAGACCTCATACATCAGGGGGCAACTGTTAACACCAGAAAATCATACAAGCACAAGACATCAAAAAAATTTCAAGAATAAGGTACAATTAAGGATTTTCAGAGAATAAATACATTAGAAAATGAAAATTTAAAAATTTCTAAGGTCCAGTAAGGAAATTGGCAGACAGCGCACCAGCAAAAAAGGGTTTTTGCGCACAACGAGCCTATCCCTTTGATAGTCGCGCAGTCTTGAAGATGATGAAAATTCACCATCCAGGACCACTTAACAAGGATGATTCTCTATCCAGTACGGTCAAGGACAACCGAAATCAAGCCACCTTGAGGAGGTATGCAGCCCACAAAGGAATCTCCTCCCCACTCTTAGGTCATTACCAATCTTGGGCCAAGAGAGGGAAGATAAGTTAAAAAATTTCTATATAAATTGGCCATGTGAAGAGAAAAAGGAGAC